>JARLTB010000001.1:19310000-19542500 GCA_030141615.1 Unio pictorum
CCGAACATGTAAGTATTATCCGGAAATGTGGAAATGAGTAGTATGTCCTAAGCTCAATGTAAAATAAGATGGAAGTTATACTTATGCAAAAAAAATAATTAAAGAAATTTTTAAGTTGTAGACATCAAGACAATTCCAGATGAAGTAGAAAAGCAAACTATCTACGCAAATCAACCCTTTGGCAAAAATGTAACAGAAACATAACTATATTATATGAAAACGGAGGGAAAAAATAAATGTAGAGATCTTTAAGAGCGTAAATTATTGAATAAAAAAGAACAACGATTTGCAGGTTATCTTGTTGATACGGAAAAGTCAAATATCAGAAACGAACTTAAGAAATCGGACGATGAAAGGTATGAAAAACAAGTGGAGGGCATAGATATAGGCATCAGACGAAAATATAGATGTAAATAAGAAAGCTTCATTACATGAACTGTTGGAAAATATTGCAAGTAAAGAAAGTGCATTTATAGTTGGATATTTATCCGATCTGGATAGATATTTTAGAGAGATCACTGAGAACACTTGATACAATTTAACATTAGGCTAAAAGCTAAAACAAACAAAAGACGTGTCGATCCTCACCATTATTGCGAATATAGGCGTAATGGCAACAAAATAATGTCCCATCCTTAGTTAATGTATTAAAGATATTACAGGAGACGAGAAAAATGTTGGTGGCAAAAAAATAAACCTGCAAAAGTCATCCATGGATGATATTTTACTAGGCATGGAAAATATTGCCAAGTATTTATTTGAGTTTTGTTTAAAAAGCAGTTACAGGAATGACTGGTAATAGTGGCAATGAATTAAGCTAAATTTTAATAAACGTTAGAGACACAATTTATAGTTGACTGATAATGTCATTTGGCTTATTATGTATTATATGTCATTTTGCTTACACAAGAAAGATACAAAATATGAAAAAATATTGAATAGCCGCGTGTTTTAAGTTATGTTCACTGGCGATGACACTTCTGATACCATTTTTGTCGATATAGTTTTTACCATATTCTCTTCTTTTATTTTGTTATTTTTTGCTTCAAAACTTCTTTTAGATTGTTTAACACCTGCTTGCATCATACGTGTCTTTGAAACTAGCTTCCAGTTGAAATGGTATTTGAAGACATTTATAATCATTAGGTGATTAAGGTTGACAAAAACTATGATTCCATTTTTGTTCCTATGGTCTATAATGTATTTCGGGTAATTACCTTTTAGAATGAGAAAGAAACTCTAAATTAAATACACCAATTTATTTTTTAATTTCGAGTTCCTTTTCATTCGAAAATATATATTGAAATTAAAGTTATAGCCATCAATGAATGGTATGTTCCACTTCGACAATAGTATATCTGAACGAAAGCGTAAAATCTGTATATTAATTGTGCTGCTATTCGGCCTGATAAATGCCAGTAATCTATTCCGCATCCCGTTGTTGCCATATATACTGTCCAATATAATTTATTCTGAAAAGGACTCACATCACACTGTGCCCTGTTTCCATTCAAGTATTCAAGTTAATTTCTCAACAGCGTTCAATGGTTTAATGTTTGTGTAAAATATGTAAAACTCGTTAACTGGTTGTTCAGTTTCACAGTTAACTAAAGTACTGAACCGATTTGATTGTAATGTTTATTAGTTTTTAATCTGCTGTTCACATATTTATTTCCATATGTCACATTTTCATAATTTAATTAAATCATGAGCTAGAACGCATTTACTCTTCCTTTTGCTTTTCACATATTACGATTCTCAGTTTCCTTTGTGTTGCTGTAATTGCGCTTACTTCGAAAAGGCCGTTATATAGTTCTGTTCTTACATGTGAAAATCTGGTATAATTTGCAAAGTCTTGGCGCAATTGCATTTATATATGTCATTGTCTGGTTTTGGTGCGAATACTACAGGCTGCAATGAAAAATGTTCGATCAACTCTGTGTTTCTATGAGTAATCTTTCAAAAAACGATTGGCATCACTTTTTCCATTTGTGCATTCGTTTCAACTTTGCTTCAGCAATAACTCACCTCCATTTAGCTCAAAAATGTATTCTTCGATAGTTCGAAACTGGACTCCTGTCGTTCAATTTCAGACCGTTGGTCGCCTACTTCTTTCATCATCTATTATATATTACATGTTTGGCAATACTTTAGGATTTGTTTTTCCTTTTATCATTTCCTGTAGTTTATTAATTGGATCGAAACCACCACTTTGTTTACTACTTAATAAGCACCATATTAAATCACGAGTATTTTATCTTAGTGTACTGATAACGGTTGGACGTCATACCTATCTGCTTTGTTTAGAGCAGCCATCATTTGCAGGTTTGCAGGACTCGGGCATTTGGTTTCGCTGTATGTGTGTCGAGAAATCTTTCATCTTGTTTGAAATAGTAACTGTACTTAGTACAGGTGCCGACCTCTAGAAATCTCTAGAAAATGTCGGATGGACACGTTACGAGTGTTTGGATTAGTCACGTCTATTTGAACGCTCATAACATACTTTACCCCCTATGGAGGCGTTTCCAAAATGGTGGTGACAGCTGGATGAAACGACAGGTATTTTCATTGATAAAAAGATTACTTATTCGAATTCATTGCAATGTAGTTAAATACCATATCTTGCATAAGAAAAGATTTGTAGCGACATGAAATAAACATTTGAAATAAGTATTGCTTGGGCGTTTCAAGGCTGTCGACAGACATGGGCTGGCGTATCGGATCTTTTCCTCCTTTCTCGCGACCAGAAACCCTCAACATGACGAGACGTGAAAACCAATTATCACAAGTCATTATTTGGTGCCATTGCACTTCTAGTACACTCCTTCCAATTGTTTGATATGGTTGAGTGCGTATTTGATTCATTCCCAGTCACCCAGGTCTTACATTCATGTCGATAGTCCTTCAATAGGGGCGCGACATGACGACCAAATTAAATAGCACACTATGTGTGCGTAAACGCCAATGGGGATGTGGCACTATTCCTTACCCCACGGGAAAAATAAATAACTTTCTTTTGAAAGATAAAACAGTGAATAATGACCCTTCGTGGCCGGTTCACTTTAATTTAACATTCATTCATTCAATATAGATTAAATCATTTGGAACTCGCAGGCGGCGAACTCTTCCATATTTACATACATTTTTAGGTTTTGATATTAGCAGCAATATTAGGTTAGTACCCCCTTTTCAGGAAATAATAATAATTTCAACACTTTGAGAAAATTACGGTAAATTTAAAATGTTCAAGGAAACGTTAGACCTATTAATAAAATATGTACTTATTGACATATATCACAAATCTTCACTTTACTGGCAGTCATTCAGTGCCTGTTTCCCAAGTCATAATGATATTTCATTACACCTTACTGATGAAAGTCGAATTTGTAGACGAGAACTTTAAGTCTTAGTTTTGATGTACTTATCACTCATGATTACTAGCTCTGCATGGTCGTTGTCATATCACTAGCTTTCAACGTACATGGTTTTAAAGTACAAATTAACCAGTGAGGTTTTCATTATTTTGAATTTTTAAAATGTCAAAATTGCACTTTCAGAAAATAATATTCCAATATCGGCAACTTGAACATTTATTCAGCGTACCCAGTGTTATTTCATGTACATATTCAATTCATATTACACAGATGTCATTTATATTAGATGTCAACGAAGGCGATTCATTGGTTTTCTTAATAATGATCAATAATCATTTTCTGCACATATGTCTCCAAGTTAACTTGTACCTAGTCGATTGAGCCTTTGGACTTGGTTATTTTTAGAGCACGTTAACAAATGAGATATCACTAACTTTGTTTATTAAGCAGCTTTGCAATGTGCCATCTCCACTTGTAGCACTGATTCATACAGCTACAGAATGGGACACCAAGGATATAATTTGGGTGGTATAGCAGACAAATTTCAATTGCTATCATTTAAACATTCTTTCAAAATAAAGCGAAAGAAATATATATATTTTATTGACTTTTGTCTATTTTAGAAACGTATCTACTAAATGCAATATCATAAATTATAGTAATCAATAATGTTTAAGAGTATACAGTAAATATATATGTATATAAACCTCAAGAGATTTTGTACGAACACTTGAAATGTTTATTTCGAATGCTCATTCATAAAGTTAATTGTATTCATACATAATTAAAACGTTCATATTTAATAATTCGAATATTTGAATTTAATATTTAGTGGCTTGGACACCTGTCCAAAATACAAGATTTGTGCCTAGTGTGGCTCGCAAATTACAATACTAGTGTGAGAAAGATGATTTTGGTCATATTCGAGGTTCAAACGCAGCAAACTCGTGAACGTTTTTGCGAGTTCCTTGTCAAAGTGGCACACATGTATAAATTAACCAATTCAGTAACTTTAAAGTCATTTTACAACATTTAATTATTCGTATCGCATTATTCTACTGTGTTCCATTATAATTTGCTTTCATTATCCACATATCAAGGGTAACCTTTCCGGACCGAAATTTCAGCTTCGATACATTATCACATAATTATTGACTTCCTGGTCCGCAGTTCATATGGTTACTGTCAATATTTTGAAGAGTTATTATCATATAAAGTACAAACAACCTCTTTTAAAAGCATACGCCTAATTTTCTTTGACCGGCGTTTGTTATATTTGGCAGTATTGTTTGGGTACCATATTCACACAGTTTCAGAAACCCTTTTCAATGTCCTCAATCTGACTTTAAAACCAATATGTGTCCGAGAGAGAAAGAGGAGAGAGAGAAAGATGCATGCATATACAGTCATTAACATTGCTCTGTGATGTAATCTAATAAAATGATAATCTGTACCAACATTTTTCTAACCTACATGTTACAGTATTTAAGATATCCTTAATCATTAGCAACAGTGATAACAGTATTGTTGTTTTTCTTTCTTTCTGTCTTTCTTCTTCTTCTTCTTCTTCTTCTTCTTCTTCTTCTTCTTCTTCTTCTTCTTATTATTATTATTATTATTATTAATAATAATAATAATAATAATAATAATAATATTATTATTATTATTATTATTATTATTATTATTATTATTATTATTTAATTTTTTAAATTATTATTGTCGTTGTTAAGTCCAACAATCTTATTACCTACAATCAATTGCCCTTTGGGGGCTCGCCAAAGACTTGAAACCCTTTTCACTTGAAGGAAACATGGGAGTGTCTGTAGAAGCCTTATAACTATATTCACTGTTGTATACAGACATTATAATTGCTTTGATGGCGTTGATGACCAGTTATAAAATGTTCGATAGGCTGCATACATATTGCCTAAGGTGGACATTGCCAGTTAAGATGGGAAGAAAATAACCAAGATTGGTTGTATTTCGCAGATGTGGCTATCTCAGAAGTTAGGAATAGTGATACTATGGCCATACAGAGGTATTGAATCATATAATTATTATTTAGGATGCATATCTTCTTCCAAAACCTCTTGGTATATTTGTATAGCAAACTATAGCAGATGACCCCTTAACTTGATCGCTCCGTCTATTTGGCGCGAAGATACTTCTAGGTGTGATGATCAGGGGTTTCATGATGTCCATTTGTAGGAAGAATTAGCATGTAGTGTATAAGATATAATCAGTGACTAAAAATTCTAAACATGCCATAAGACAGATATCCTAAACAATGCTACGATTTACATTCAAAATGGGAGAAAATTGTAATTGCTGGGTTAACATTGTTAAAAGCTATTTACATTTAAATTTGGCAATGTTTGGTATACTTAGAGCGTACACGATGAATCTACGTTTCTTAAGTTGTTCAGGCAGATATGTGAAGAAAGTTTTAGACAAAGGCTGCAGTAGAAGATTAAGTCGATGAAACGACTGCGTTTCTATAAGTCATTGGGAGTAGAATTTGATTTTCAAAGATATCTAGAATTGTCGAGATATTGCCATCTTTGTTATATAATTACTATGCTTAGAGTGAGAAACTTGCCAATCAGAGGTAATATGGGAAGATTTGAAAGTATTTGCTATGAGGAAAGACTGTGCCAAATATGTAGCGTTAACATTGAAAATGAATTCCATTTTATTACTGATTGTCCAATATATGAAGAAATGCCAAGAAAGTATTTAGCTACCTTTTTATACTAAAATCCAGCTATAGACAAATTTAGATATTTTATACAAAATAATGGCTACAAATAATGATGGATAATTTAGCAATGTTTATCATAATAACCTTAAAGAATAGATACCTCGTTTTATCAACTACTTCTGCTACATAAGAGTCTAGATCAATATCACAAAACGTTTTCAAAGAATGCATTTGTGTGGTTGGATATTATTTACATGTATCTCACCCAATTCAAAAAATGCATTTGTGTGGTTGGATATTATTTACTTGTATCTCACCCAATTCAAAAAATGCATTTGTGTGGTTGGGTATTATTTACTAGTATCTCACCCAATTCAAAAATGCAATAATGATTATTTTCATGTATATCACCTAAAATTAAAACGATGTTCTTTTGTTACGCACAATAACATCTTTTTTGTACCGCATGATATATGGATATGTATCATGGTCCAGTGGCCTGTATTACACATAAACATATTATTATTATTATTATTATTATTATTATTATTATTATTATTATTATTATTATTATTATTATACACCTGAAACTTGTTTGCTGTTATTGGCTATTTTTATTTTCCCGTCTATTGTCCTATTTCCAGTTGTGACCCAGGATCAGCAACGAAAAAGGGACTCGTCTTGAAGAAAAAACAATATGTTGTGCCCTGACTGATGGGTCGACAATGTACAACTTCCATTAAACACTTTCTATTATCACAAGATAAACACATGCTAAAATCTACATATATGTATGTGTGCGAAGTAATATACTGTAGAATAGTCAACCATATCTTATTTAATTTCTCTACATGATGGTTTGTTCCTTAACGTAACTGAATATACAAAATGAACTACTTTTTTATACTATTTGTAAGCAACACCAATCTATGTATGTTCCTATCAGGTATCCCACTTTGTGATAAACTGGCATTGAACATTCACTTTATACAATAAAAGGTTTGGCATTATAACAGTTGTATTATTATTATTATTATTATTGGTGCTGTTCTTACTGTACTGCTTTAAACTTTTTTAGATCATGATATTAATAGAGTATATGGTAAATTTCGCTTTGCCTAGACCTTCTGTACTGTTTAGTTGTGATTAAGTCATAATAAGCATTGAACAATATCAACACGGTTCATATGTGCTATATATAAGCAATATGTTTAATTTCAAATTTACGTAATTTGTATCATGTGTTTCTCTTGTTATAAAAAATGTGTTTTTTGTGGAAGGTGTGCACTCTCAGCCCATAAACTTGACCCATAGAGGATCGTTGATTAAGGTGTCAGACCACATTAGCCTCTTCTTAATTCTATAAAACTTGGTGTGTACTCCTTTGCTTCGTATGGGATAATCCTTGACTATAGATTCTCTTCCTCCATTTCTGTAGCTCATCATGGCTCATAGACCATTTCGTAGTCGAGGCAGCTTTCTTCCAGAGCAATGAGTGCACTGCTCCCAAGCCATGCCTTCCCTAGTAAGGTGTTCCCAATATATGCTGTGGTAGTTTTTACTTTCTGCTGAATATACTACTCTGAAAACTGAGCTGTTTCTATCAGTTCTGATTTCAATGCCCACTGCACTCATCTTGTTCTGTGAATGCTTCAACATCGCAAGTAGGACTGGTTTGGTAACCGTGTATTCTTCCACCACTGATGCCAGTGATAGCTGGATCGTATCAGACTTTGTGTGGATTAGAATTTCTGTAAATTATTGTAGTATTCAAAGCCATCAGCGCAGATACTTGCTGATGAATGCCTCTAATTTGTCGTTTTTAATTTGAACATTTACCCGACGAGACTAAACATTATTCCGGTTTGAAATATCCTTGCCTTGCCTTTCCAGGCAGGCCCTGCTCGGTTAATCTTTTGAACCCTTTTCCTCACTGATTTTTTAGCTGTTTGTGTCGTTCTACTTCGTACTATGCCACATCCCAAGGCACTAGATAAGGTATGATAGATGAGATCTCTTCACCTTGGATCTTTGTTACACACTGGAAGGTGGCCCAACTGTTTCTTATCGCCATTCTCCTAGATTTCCTTGGCGTAAACTTCATGTGAGCCCATAATACAGTCTCCTCAAGTGCTGCCAACACCTTTTTTGCCTGGACATACGTATCAGTGACGACTGTCAAAATCATCCACGACTCCGCTAATGGTTGATACTCATATCAGTATCGTTGTGTTTGGATTAACTGCTGGAAACTCGCGGATACGTTGTAATGGTCAGGAGCTAATTCAACCTACTTGTGGGGTAATGAACCACATGACTTAGTAAGATTCAACCATTTGTGTGTAAAATTACTATCTTGAATCCTGGCTTATCTGCTTAGTTTACTTACAGCACTTGTGCAAACAGCAAAGATTGTGATTCTTCATTCCTGCTACGATGTATAGTTATCTTTGTTGTTCATTATGTAATTGGTTAATCTCTTTGCAAAGACCGAGACGAATACTATTCTTTCTAAGCTCAGTAGCATTATTGTCCGGAACTGAATGCTATGTTTGTAGTCCTTCTTCTTCGGTACAAAGTGGCCCTCTTCATCCTACCAAAAAACAAGGATCTTCCTATTACTTCCTCCACATTATCCACATAAATCTCTACAAGCATCGAAGTAGCCAAGGGCACATTTTATAAACCATCTAAGAGGTAATGCTTGATACTGAGGCCAAACCCGATTAAGTGCTCCGTTTGACATTGCACATTTCATTCCAAGTAGGTTACCCCATTTTGGGGGCGCAATATAGTAGATCTACAGGCAGCACCTCAGAGACTCAACCAGAGTATCTTCTCTGTGTCAGTCAGAATATGTTTGTTGCAGGAAATCGTCTAATTCCACTCTAATGCATTCTAGATAGCCAAACTGCTTCTTTCCCACAAAGGATGTACCAATTGTGTAAAGATGCGAGATAACGACCGCTAGATAGCTAGCTAGAATTATATATATATATATATATATATATATATATATATATATATATATATATATATATATCTATATATATATATATATATATATATATATATATATAGAGAGAGAGAGAGAGAGAGAGAGAGAGAGAGAGAGAGGGAGAGGGGGGTGAGATAGACATACAGATATATATATGTATGTATATATATATATATATATATATATATATATATATATATAGAGAGAGAGAGAGAGAGAGAGAGAGAGAGAGAGAGAGAGAGACAGACAGACAGACAGAGACACACAGAGAGACATACAGACAGATAGATATATAGATAGATCTGGTTTTGATCAAAAGAAAGAATGGTGTCGTCCAACATCTCCCACCAATTACTGACGACAGTTTTCATATGTTAATCATAATGTTCTATACAGTAAAACTGGTTCTTAGGCAGTGTTTCCTTTTGCTTTTGTGCTTTAGGGATACGCAGATTTCACCCCCAGTTTTGATACCAAAGTTTATTTTTTACTTCGACTGATTCAGTTCTGACCCCAAACGGATAATTTGCTCTCATTCTTGCATCTCTGTGGGATACACTACATATGGGTCTCTGGTATCATGCATTCATATCATCCCTTAGATATTTTCAGCGTTATTGCTAAAAGATACCATTAGCGTCTTACATTACAGCTCTTGATGAGTCTTGCTTTTTCCACAATACCTTTGACGAACAATCTCAAGTCATGTGGAAATACATTGCTCCTACTGTATTAGGATGTTTCCAAATCAAGTGACAAGTGCAACTTAACAAAAACTATGAAATGTGTGGAGAGCTTTGAGATGTAACCTGAATTTTGTTTACATCAACTTTTGTATCAAATTGGTTCTCAATGGAAATGGGTGCATTGACAGATTTCTTGAATATTTTATGTTGATACTTGTTCTGAGAAAACAAATTGTCTTCTCACCATGACTGTATAAATTGGCTGGACTGAGTAAAGGTTTGCTATTAATTTGTTACGGAGCCGATTAGATGAAGAATCCAACCTTGACAATAAATCTTTCTACCTTTTACACGAGCCAATGGTCAAGAATGTTTAATATTTGACATTTGTAAGTTATGAACCTATGCTTAATATGCCTATTTGCTGTCAGTCTAGAACATTTTGCAAAGGAAACGACTTTTGAGTCTTTTTTAAAGCAGGTAGCATATATCCACGTCATACTAAAAAGGGTAAATATTACAAACATGGTTTAGTTTCTCGCTTAGGTCTTAATTTTTTAAATGTTTGCATGTACGGTGAGACTTTTAAATAATCTAGGCATTATGTTGATGTTATTTATTTTTAATTCAAATTTTTGTTTCTTAGTTTTACATTTTGTTTATTTCTTTACATGTTATTGTAATTTAATATTATTTGCTGGCGTAAAATGGCCTCGCTCGTAGTTAGAGGGGTAGTTAATTGGATATAGCTACGTTATCACGGGAATGACCTATTCAATATTCTGACCTTGTGTCAGAGAACGGAAAAAGATTCTTGGGAAGAAAAAATGCAATACGATCTTCTTAAACAAGATAAATAACAAATTTAATCAAATTAATAGTGGTAATTTCCAATCAACTTAAATTATATCAACATGATTGACTAGCAGTCTTTAATTTGGATTTATTACATCATCAGAACGAATGGTGGAAAAAGCGCAATGTCAACGACTGATTGTATCCTCTTCTAATCGACTGTGTTTTAACGTTCCCATTTCCTCGTACCTTCCAACTGCCTCGTCCTTTGTGGACTTCTTAGATTTTACTCTCTACTCGTCACTTTCCCCTTTCGGACATCACTCGTCACATTCTCCCTGTTCTTATTTTCCGACTCCGTCTCGGAACTGTCAAGTCCACGCTCTCTCGGACAACTTTCATTAAATGACAATATTAAATGACTAAATCGCTATATGTACCACTTTATAGATGTATATACAATTCCTGCATGTACGTTACTCAACATGTACGTTGCTGTAAACTTTATAACTTTTGCATCCGGCACTAAACCTTGTCTGCGTAAAGCTTATCAACGGTAGTTAAATTGCCATAAATTGACCTCTCTATCGAAAATTTACATCATGCTACTACGTGTTGGATTACTATTGCATAAAATTCTCAGATCCTAACTTCAATATTTTTTAACTATCACAAAAGCAAATATAATAGGTAGGTATCGTTAGCTCACGATAATTAGTATCGTCTCGACAGACAAAGGATATGTTTTCATATTTATTCATATAACCCTATAATTCTTGTACATATGAACAGTTGGATCTCGAATAATAAATTCTGCTAATGAACTAATAACTGTAGAATTAGAATATAAATTGCACAGCAACGCTAGCATCAATAGATTTGAATGAAATTGAATAAACAATACATAATATGGAACCCAATCTTATCAACAAGTTGCATCCAATAAATAAATATAATACAAATTAAAATTGTGTATCTTAATGCTGTAAACTTTATAACTTTTGCATCCGGCACTAAACCTTGTCTTTTCGCAAGACAGACAACTGGTTCCTTCATTGTTTAACGGGGAAAGCACCATTATTTCTTAGACTTCCTTGAAAACCAAACTTCTTTTACTCAGGAATGTTGAAACAATAGAGAATTTCGATCAAGGTTGCCCTTTAAAATGTTCATTAGTTCCAAGAAGTATGCCTTAATTTCACTCTGCCGATCATAAGTAGTGGTTTCCCAAAATGTTCCTAAGACAAATATTTGTTTCGTGAGTCAGAATTTCTACATTATATAACTTGAAAAATTACTACTTGACACGCATCAAAAATTACTACTTGACACGTCTCTTTCACAGCCCCCATTTTAGAATATCCTGTCCATTTCATTGAACTAGAACACTGGCTCCTTTGAAGTTTTAACACTGACATGGAAGATATTTAAGAATAAAGGTTTAAATGACCCTTCCCCGAAGTCCCCCTGGTCTAAATGTGATAAATATCTAAGCTCGCCACATTCAACTTTTAGGTTCACTGCTTATTCGTAATTGTATACTTTCAAAGCTGGATTTGACTTTGCCCGATATTGGGTTCATTTCTGCTTGACCTGATTGTATTTGTTGTATTTTTGTTATATTTAATTCATTGATGTAAACACATAATAATAACTTCATTATTCCCAACTAATATCCTCATTATTCATTATCCGGATAATTACTCTGGTAAACAAGGATTCAACATCATTAAACAGTGAAATTTGTATGCTATTGTGTTATAAATAAACAAGGCAATTATATGATTATTGAATGTTATTTTCATTAGGAAATAGTTGTATTAGGAAAATGTTTATTGTGACCTGAGGTCAAGCTGAGAACTATATTATCTTGTGACTGTGAGGCTTTTATCAGTCGTATTTTAACATCTTGCACTTTAAGTTGTATTATATTTTTACCAGTTTGGGCTGAATATTATTTTCTTTATATTACTGAATTGAAGAGATTATTTTATCTGGAGATACAACGGTCTTGGATAAAGACATTTATTGGAATTTATGCTGAATTGAACCCTGGAATAATATTTAAAAGATTCAACAAGAGACTGTTTACACGTCAGTCCTTCGCATGCTATAACAAGACATCATCGCCTTTAATTTTGGATCTCTTCGGGAATCGGACTGAGGTTTGCTATTGACTTTTTATTACTGGGATTTGTATCTTTAATTCTTCGATTATTTTTGGATTTTATTCTCAATACCGTAATTTCTTGGTCCTAAATTAAAATGGTAACTAACTGAAAGATACGAAGCAATATGACCACCACAGAGGACAACTGAACATCTTCTTATACGTAATAGGATAAATTGACTTGAGGTTATCACAGGTAGACATCTTAGGATATTAATTGGTCATAACCAAAAATGGTACCCCTCAGCCGCTCAATATGACCAACAAGTTGGTTGTTTAACAATGGCACACATATTCAAAATCTTGTTGCCTCTATTGCTCCATAATGGTTGGTTCACTGGAGTGGGGTTTTCAGAACTTCTATGGTGATTGCAATGCTCCCAGAGTTATGTCTAGACAGTTTGATTACTGTTTTAATGATAATTAGGTATATATATATATATATATATATATATATATATATATATATATATATATATATATATATATATATATATATATATATATATATATATATATATATATGTGTGTGTGTGTGTGTGTTTATATATATGGGTGGGTTAATAAACTTTTTATAAATTACTAGCAAGTACCCGGCATGCGTTGCAATGCCACTGAAAGAAAGAAAGTGTTTGTGTTTTAATAGACTATTTGACTGGTTTCTGGAATGCATCTCAGATTATTTAGTGGTATTTATCGAGCCCACAATAAGTGGTTACCTTAAAGAAGGCGTTTTAGGTATCGCTACCGATTATGAATTTCATACCGCTGTTGATTTACGTCATCATAGTTTCAGCCAATCCAGACCGTGTTCGATCATGTGACGTATCTATGGCGCCTACAGTTCACACCGAACAAACGCAATTTTAGGTATCGCTACCGATTATGAATTTCATGCAGCTGTTGATACTCACCAAAGTTTTATCGTAATCGGATGAACGGTATAGGAACGCATACGACACAAACGAAGAAACAAACAAACATACATTTTTTTCATACTGTCAAATAGCCTATTCTGTTTATTGAAGTGCTTTTGGATACACAATATTTTTTGTTTTTCTGTCTGGTGGGTATATGAATAAATCAGAAGGTTTTCCAACGCGTGAGCATGCCACATACAGCTGTCCATGTGAGAAGCATGGATTTTCCAAATTAAGTCCACACATTTGTAGCGATTGTCCCTGTGCTTTGTTTATGGTAATTGCAAATGCGAGTCGCACCGGAAACTGCAAACGTTTGAATTCGAATGGCATATCTGTCGGAATCATAGGGATGCGTGGCAAAAGTACATCTTCTCCTTTAAATTTTCCATTTAAAATTGTAGCTTCGATGATATTGTTCATTAACTTTTTCACTGAAAGCCTGGTACCATTGCAAAGTCGTGGTGGATTTATGTTTCGGAGAAGAATGATAGGTACGCCAATTTTCAATGTTAAAAAGTGCGGCGGCATGCTTGGCAAATCAAGTGAATTTAAGAATTCAGTTGGATAATTGACAACTTCGTCTTGATTCATTACAGTATCTATGGACTTATACGTTGTCGCTTCGCCTGGTATTTGTTTTTGAATGCTGAAGTTGATGGCATTAACATCGTTGTTTTTGGCTGCTAATATAGCACGTTCACTGAGCCACTGATGATTTTTGTAATTCTGTGCGATATCTGGGAAAACTTTGTGAATCAATTCGTCTGTGGTTCCTGTAATTTTACAGAAGCATGTTGGCAACGTGATACATTGTGTAGATTCATCGATTTCCATTTTCTCGTTCCCAATATCCAACAATTGTTTTGCGAAATGTTCAGCGGATGCATCGTATTGTAGTTCTACACGCATATTGGTCTTCAAAGTCAATTTCTGCACGTTTCGCCATAAAACTGATGATTTGAGACATGCATTTAATTCATCAGCAGCTGTTGAACGTGGTATAACTGGTAGAGTTTGTCGAAAATCACCAGACAATAAAATAAGTGCGCCACCGAAGAGCTGTTCATTTCCTCTCAAATCTTTTAGTGTACAGTGAAGCGCTTCCAAAGCCTTTTTGTGCGCCATAGTACATTCGTCCCATATAATGAGTTGACATGATTGGAGTACTTTACCCATTCCAGAATTTTTGTTGATATTGCATGTTGGTGTGTCGGTGATTTGCATATTCAACGGCAATTTCAGTGCTGAATGCGCTGTTCGACCACCATCCACAAGAGTTGCTGCAATTCCAGATGATGCGATTGCCAGTGCAATATTGTGTCGTGATCGTATAGTTGCCAAAATAAGTGAAATGAGAAAAGTTTTTCCTGTGCCTCCGGGCGCATCTAGGAAATACAATCCAACGCTTTGGCTTGTAATTGCATGCATAATTCTATCATACGCTATGCGTTGTTCTGGAACCAATTTCGGAAGATTTGTTTGAACAAATGTACCAATTCGTCGACATCAAAGTGTGTTTCTCGTTGCAAATCACGATCAGCAGCAGAGAGGGTGAACCCTACAACGTTTTGAGACAAAATTTGATTGAAATCCTAAAACGAGCCGTCCTATAATCTCATTTTAACCAAAAAAAAATATCTCAGGGGCAAACCCTACAACGTTTTCAGACAAAAAATTGATTGAAATCTTAACGAGCCTTCCCTACGAAATCTCATTTTAACTAAAAAAATGAAAACGGAGATTTTACGATTTTTTAATCAATTTTGCTCGCAACGATGTGGTCATCCACCCTCTCTGCTGCTATGGGTTAACAAAAAATAATAAATGATTTTAACCGAATATTTGATCAAGTCCGATACGATATCGTGTCCGAGGATCATGTAGATGTATCGTTGCGAATCCATGCGGAGTCGACTGAGCATGACTAAAGAAATCTCGAAATTGATTGAAGTCCATATCAGAGCACCATGTCTGCCAAATATTTCTAAGAGTATGAGTATCAACTCCGTTGAATACAGACAATAAATTGCAGTTATCTCTGATCACTTTTGGAACCTGAGTGTAGCGTTGAGTGACATATATCACGTCAGTGTTTTTGTGACGCCCACGGGAAAAGATCCTAGCAGGATTTTTTTGTTTATCCAACATTATATCGTCGTATACAACTAAATTGTTAATATCTCCATCAATATCATCAATGCTCGGTGCTTCATCGATATCGGTTATAAATTCAATGGCGTTCTCACCTTTAATTTCTGATGCATTCTCGTTAAAATCTTTTAGCACTTCATAACAACGCTGATCATCTACGCTAGGGGCAATTAAATACAACTTATCCCACGTCATCCATCTCATTATTAAATTGAGCAACAATTGCGTTTTACCGGATCCAGATGGCCCGATTATAATCATCCGGATAGAGTTTGGTAGCGCTGCATGATGCTTAACTGGTTCTCTTGTTTTAGTCGCTGAAAAATCAATTATATCCATATCTCTATACATAAATTATGGATCTATATTGTGTGAAGTGTAAAACGCGTACTAGCACAAATGATGTGATGACGGTTACAACTAAAAATAACAGATCAGCGCTTTCTGGTAGATGTGCAACATGTGGTACAAAAAAATTTAGATTTGTTTCTACAAAATCAAAGATTTTACAATTCGGAGATGTTTTAAAAAAAAACGAGGAGGTGATATCGCAGCCAAATTGGCAAAGCTCCCTGGAACCCCATGGGCAAAGTACCCCGGAGAAAAGCACCTTCCGGGATATAGCTACTGTGGACCGGGAACCAGACTTGATATCAGACTCAATAATCAAAATCAACCCAACCCCGGTGAAGAACCAATAAACGCCATTGATAAGGCCTGTCACCTTCATGATGTTGCTTATAAAAGCAATAATCTGCAACACAGGCATCTAGCAGATGTGAAATTAATTCATGCGTTAAATGCTATTCCTGATAAATCCTTCAAAGAAAAATTGGCTTCCTTTTTAATAAAATCGGCTATGAAAAGTAAATTGATGTTAGGTGCTGGTAATTAATAATATGGAATCAATTTATTATTCCCCTAGAGGATACTGGAGGGGTAAATCAGCAGTCCATAAACTCGCTAGCGCTGCAAAAGTGAAAAAAACCACTGCGGCTAATTGGTTATCCAAACAGGCACTATGGCAAATTTTTCTACCACCGCCTAAACAAATTCAATTCTCGCATTTTGATGTGACCGCTCCTAATGAAGTTCATCAGGCTGATATATTATTTTTACCTCATGATCGTGGTTACAAATACGCTTTAACCGTTGTTGATATTGCAAGTCGATACAAAGAAGCAGAACCGTTAAAAACAAAATCAGCCACTGAAGTTGCTTCTGCATTTGAGAGGATTTATCGACGAGGTCCTCTGCACTGGCCAAATCTATTGCAGGTTGATCCTGGCAAGGAATTTCAGGGTGCAGTGTTATCTACAATGAAACATCATAATGTCACCATACGACGAGGGCATACTGCGCTACATCGCGATCAGGCCATTGTCGAACGATTTAATCGGACGATTGCTGAGCGGTTATTTGGATATCAATACGCAAAAGAATTCATCCAAGAAAAGCGATCCCGTGAATGGGTTAAAAGATTACCATCTGTGATTACTGCACTGAATAACGAGATTACTAGAACAATCAACATGAAACCTATCAACGCGATTAAAAAGAAGTCAATACTTGAAAAACCACAAAAAGATTTCAAAGAACCAATTCTTGGTAGTAATGTCACTATTAGGTATTTATACGAACCAGGAGAGCTTGAAGGGGGCAGAAAAAAGGCTACTGATCCTATTTGGAGTGTTACAGCACACAAGATATCTAGTATAACACGATCAACTGGTAGACCTCCAATCTATAAACTGGATTCAACTGCTCCTCAGCGAGGATTTACTCGACAACAACTACAGGTAATTCCCGAGGATACTCAATTACCACCGCATGGTCTTAACTAGCGCCGTTGCGTCTATTGCACTCAAGACAAGTCAACATCACATTATTTTTGACATGACCGAGACTGTTATTTTTTCTGTCTACGGTAAATTGGCGAGGATCCTTATCCGAATACTGCCAGCGCATTATACAATTGCAACTCGCGCAGTGATTATTCTGTTGTTGTTTCAGCGTAATTATTAATTTAGCATCAATATCAAATTCTCGTTGTTTTTTTTGTCCTGTTGTTTGTAACCGGAGAGTTTTTTATTAATGATGCTAACATCAATATCACTTATTGTTATGTCATTATCGTCACCAATGATTTCATCATCGAAAACAATTCTTCGAAGTTGATTTATTTTTCGTACTCTGGATACTGCGAGATAGACTAAATTCGACCATTCGATGTGATTATCCACCATCCAAACAATTGTATCCGATATAGTCAATCCCTGTGAAGAGTGTATTGTTGCTGCGTATCCTAGCGTCCACGGGGATTTATTAGCACGCAATGCATCTTCAACGACATTGATATCAACCAGCACAATATCATTTAATACGAGAATTTGTTTTTCACTCTGTCCTGGAATATCAACTTCAGTGTTCTGTTTTCGTGTATCCGATGGCCTATAACAAAGGGGTACTGGAAGTGTTGCAAATTTTTCTTTATGCAATTCAAATAACTTCATCTGAAGTGTGTCCCTGACTATTTTTCTACTTGCAATTATCAAATCATTTGGTCTCCATGTTTCCCAGAAATCATTCATTGGAGTTTCTGAAATCACTTCACGCGCTATTTCGCATTGGATTCTATCCGGTTGTAATCTAATTAGCGCTTTGAACTCGCGTAATTGTTCATCAAGTGATCTATAATCAGTGGTAATTTCTTCATAATAGTCTACAAAACCCCTTAGCCATTCATGTGGAGATGCACCGACAAATGGTGGTGGTTGGCCGTGATCACCGCACATGACGACTTTTGTGTTTTTGTTTAACAACCACTCGAGAAATGTTTGTAATACATCTAATGACACTGTGCATATTTCATCCCAGATTATGATTTCAGGAATGAATTTATCACCCATACGCTCAGGAGTCCATTTGTCACCCTTCCATCGAAAGAAACTATGGTAAGTACAGGCATTTACCCCTCGCTGTATCATCTCTCTGGCGAGTCTGTGAGTCGGTGTTAGCACAATCATGGTTGACCGACGAAATAATTCAATTGCACGAGTTGTCTTTCCTGACCCACCACAACCGTTTAAATAAATTGTCTTGTATCTACATACTGGATCAGATACCGGTGGTGCATTAGAAAATTCTGATTGAATTTCAGCGCGGTTACAACAAAGATATTTATCATCCATGGCAACGTCTGCGGATTCACAATAATCATGTAGCATCTCCTTTTTAAATCGCCAACGCCCCCAATTTTCTTCGGGATCTGTGAATTTAGCTACAGCTGATTTGTATTTATTGTGTATATACATCGAATCAGTGGCCACTCTAACCGCGGTATTAGGAAATCTATTTATCATCGAAAATAGATTAATAGAAGCATAAGCTAGCATTGAACTTCTCAAATGTGTGTACTGGGAATTATATCCATCACAGTAGGTAACAACCGTACCTAATTTCTCACCATTGGATAGAAAAGCATCCTTACGGGATACAAGTTTTCCCTGTTTCATTAAATCCGCTACAATAAAATCGTATTCAGCGATATCTATGATCAACCGCGAAGAATATTTTGCGTTGTCGTATCGTCCACCCTGGGTAAATTTACCGATTATTCTTCGTCCAAAATCTTTTGCTTGTTCTTTTTTAATTTCAAATAACTTCATAGACAAATTCATGATTTGTTCTTCATTGAAATCAGGGAATTGTTTTCGCTGTTCGCTGATTATTCTATCTAGATCGGGTTGTGGTAGCCAAACTTCTTTCTGAGCTCGATAGCATATAATAGCCTCGGAAACAATCAACGATATTAGCATACCACAATCAATCATATATCTCAATAGCACTATTGGCATCCAGGCCTTTTCAGATAGGTGTCTACCGAGCCAAACATAACTACACGGATGTAATCCTGACGCTAATTCAAATGATATCACACGAGCGAATCCGGTTAAATCAAAATCAGGCAATGGCCCATTAATCGCAACACGAGTCATTTCATGCGTGGGGTGTCCAAATCGTTTGAAGTACTCAGCACATTCTCCATACCCGAGAAAACTTCCGGGATAACACGCGGATATATCAATTGAAATCATACCATCACGTGAGTATTTCGTATTCCACAGTCCTCCATGACCAAATTCGACGCAACTCAATTTAACATCCTCGAGAAAATCACTTCGTGTGGGACGCCATGAGTTTTTTTCTCTTGCGAAGTGAGCTACCACTGATGGAATAGTAAAACTATCCGTGAGTAGTTTTTCATGGAAACTCTCCGGTGAAAAATCACTAGCGATTTTTCTCATTCTGTTATCTAATTCTTCAACGCGATATAATTCGCCATTTGGTCGTACAAATTGATCGAATCCTATTTCGGGATCTTCATCACTTCTAAGTAACCACACTGACACAGGATCATCCTTACACAACGCATGAATAGCATCGAATAATCTCTCTTCATAGAAAACATCCCCGACGAACTCCCGGGGGATATATCTCACGGTTCGTTCTCGTGGAAATACTGTTACTGCAGGTGTCCACGCGTGTTTATTATGATCAATAATCTGTATTGGTGCTCCATTTTTGTTATATTTCGGTTCGTATAATACTTCTCCGGTTATTGTTGTTACTGATATTGGAAATCTTAATGATGTTTCTAATTTAGCTATATCAGAAATCTTTGCACCATGCTGTTTCACTGTCAGTTCCCACTCGGTTATTTTCCTACGTCGCAGATCAGTTAGTTTATTTCCTCGGGATGCATTTGTGAAGTGCTCTATTATTCGTTCTGCTACACAATTCAGTGAACTAGAATATTTCATAGGAGCTAGTTTTGCGATATCGGGTTTATCATTTAGCGGGTATATCCCATAAACCATTGCTGTTACAGGATAAGATCTTTCGTAGTATGGCTTATCAATGCCGGTTAGAATTCCTGGTTTGGAATCTCTACTCACAATGACAGCTTTTTTATTCTTGAGGATTGGTTCGAATTTATCCCAATAATCCATTTGCCATCGACTTCGATAATGAATTTGATTCGGAAAAAATGTCTTTTTTCCCCAACACGTGAAATTATCACTGCTGCTTTTTCATCAGTCATGGTAGCGTCAACAACACCATCAATTCGAAATGTTGACCAACAATAAGATGCTCCATCACGCTTGAATTCATTAAAACAGTCTCTGATTTTACTAATCATGGCTTTATCAAGAATTGTATTCTTTGGTGTATTAGAAACTATATCGAGATTGAATTGAGCATCCTTCCAGGGTAATCTCTTGGACGTTTTTTTTGGTTTATCGAGATTAAATCTAGGATTGATTTTCAATAATCTCTTAAACTCTTTCATGTTTCCGTCTATTGGACGTTTTTTGGGTTTATCGAGATTAAATTTAGGATTGATTTTCAATAATCTCTTGTTACGTTTTTTGGGTTTATCGAGATTAAATCTAGGATTGATTTTCAATAATCTCTTAAACTCTTTCATATTTCCGTCTATTGGACGTTTTTTGGGTTTATCGATATTAAATCTAGGATTGATTTTCAATAATCTCTTAAACTCTTTCATATTTCCGTCTATTGGACGTTTTTTGGGTCTATCGAGATTAAATCTAGGATTGATTTTCAATAATCTCTTAAACTCTTTCATATTTCCGTCTATTGGACGTTTGTTACGTTTTTTGGGTTTATCGAGATTAAATTTAGGATTGATTTTCAACAATCTCTTAAACTCTTTATCAGCATTGAATTCAGCATTTTTCGAAGGCGTTTTCCTTAATTCGCTCATGCTATAATTAAAACAAGCATTTAAATGAAAGATTTTTATATAATGAATCACTGCAAGTGGCTTATGATTGGATCAGTAACCCCGTGTAACAAATCATGCAGAAGTGAGTTTTGTGGGTATCATATGCAAAGCTTTCGACGTGGAAGCCTTGGTCCGTTACCTTGTATTCTATGTGGAGTTGGGGTCAGGGGGAAATCACGGTTGTGTTTGAATTGCGGTGGTAAGCGATACAGGGAATTGAAGCGTTATTATGATAAAAGAATAAAAAATGGACAATCAATCAGAAATTATGACCCTGACGCTGACAAAGTCAGTATTCTTGACGCTGACAAAGTCAGTATTCTTGACGCTGACAAAGTCAGTATCAAGGATAAAATCATAAGAACTCCTCAAGACTACATCGAAAGATTTATCATTAAACCAAACAATGAATTAGACAAACAATAGTATTATGTATACGAATGAACCAAGAATTCAGACAACATCCTGTGATCACAAATTATGAAGCATCCAGTGATGGTGTTGTAAGAAACCGCAGACTGAAGAAACCAGTTGGGTGGGATAATGGTATGGGGTATTTGATATTTACTGTTAGGGAGGGAAAAGAAACGAAAACTTATCTCAATCATCGTTTCGCATTTGAGTGTTTTTATGGATTGATCGAGGATGATTCTGTCATTGATCACAAGGATTCTAATCCGAAAAACAATTCTTTATCAAATCTGCAGGCTGTTACTCAAAGTGAGAATACCAAACGAGGAAAGACTGGAAAATGCAAAACGGTTGGGAAGAGACCTGTGAAATCTTTGAATACGATAACTAACGAAGAAAAAATATTTCAATCAATGAATGAAGCCGGTAGGCACTTCGATATTTGTATATCCTCAGTACGAAAAGTTGCAGAGGGAATAACCAAGACGGCGATTTCAAAAAGGACGGGACAAAAAGTTCAATTTCGTTACGTCTAATGCGTCATATTTTTCATTTAGAAATATATCATTATTATAGAATAATGAATTCTGAAAACATGAATAGCATCATATCCGAGATTTCAAAATTGAAAGGTTGGGATATTGAACTATCAGATGGGTTAAATCCTGATCAAATCATGTCTGATTTTCAGGATATAGAATACGGAGTTAACAACAATAAATACATGCTGCCAAAGAAATATGCACTCATCAAAAGAATTCAGAAATCTTTTCGGGACTCTCTCGCATTTTCCAGTGACGTAAGTGTGTTCGCTCCGTTGTATACCATCGTAGAACGAATACGAAAAGAATTGGGGTACGAATACGAATTGAAAAAGGAGGTTAATTCTAAAGTTAGAAACCTACGGGCGTTAATTCAAGAAAATGAACAATTTTGATTGACCATTTATCATTATTTGATTGACCAACCATTTATCATTATTTGATTGACCAACCATTTATCATTATTTGATTGCCCGACCATTAATCATTTTTTTAGCCGACCTTCAAGGGATGTCAAAAATCGATGGACGATATGTCAGATTGATCAAAAATAGAATGAAGGAACTATCAGTATCATATTATATTTATAGGAATTTTGATAGTTCCTTCATCGATGAACGAAGGTGTCTCACGATGAAATAACACTTCCATGACCGTGTTAAAAATCATCCGACATGTCAAAAGAATGTTGAAACTGTCAGTATCATATTATATTTATAGCAACTCTGACACTTTCAACATCAATGATAACGCCGTTAAAACACTTCCATGACCATCCGATGGTGTTAGGTCGGGATTGAAAAATTGTTTTACAATTGAAAAATTGTTTCTGATTTCAAATAATGGTCAATGAAGCATTAACAACCCGATTGGCTCGTGAACGACTGGATGCAATTAAGAGATTTGTACCAATTCGTGACTCTGTACGGAATAAACTGCAACAACGACAGAGTCTTCAGACTGATTTTGCTGCGGGATCTGAAGAATTGTTTAAACCAGTAACCACAGCAACGAAGGAGATAGTGTCAACAATCTCTGAACAAGGAAAAAAACAAGAAGAGACTTTTCTCCCTGTGTTAGAAAAAATAGCAAAAAGAACTAAACAAACAAAAAAATCCTTGCAATCACTTCCTCAGGATATATCAACCGCTTCAGAACGAAAATTTAAAAGATTTCAGGAAGAACTAGTTAGTGGACTACCTAAATCAATTATATTTACCGAGAGCGCTAAACAACAAATTCTCAATGAGGATATAAACAATTTAGGTGAATTCGCTGCTAACAGCTATGATTCACAAGAGAAGTTTTTCACGGACAATTATTCGGATTATAGAATGTCACATAATGAATGGGCTGATATAGTGTATGAAATAAATACTGGGGGTTTAGATAGAAGGATGAAGGAATACAGGGACTTCAAAAGAAAATTTCAACTCCAAATAAGACAGCCATACGATGAGAAGAAATTTCTGGGGAGTGGTCTAGTTGGAAACGCTAGCGTTTCATGTCCTGGTAGTGTTCTCAGTGATATATCACGATTAGAAGTTCTCATCGGAGGAAAACGAGCCGGAAATAACTCACCGGAAATAATTAATGAAGCAGCTGATATCTGTAGACGATTATTTCAGGGTGGTATCATGGATATCAGCACATATCGAGATTTCATTGGCGAGTTAGTGGAAAGTGGATATCATAGTGACTGAATTGAAAAGTCAATTGAAAAATTGTTTCTGATTTCAAATAATGATCATACACTACAATCATGATAAACCAACCCCCGTCTACGTAGTTAATTCACGGTTTCCGGTTTATAGAGCATACTACGGAGATGGTTTAGGTAATACCATTGCAGGGTTATTTGCGAGAATGGCTCCAAAAGTGATGCCGTTAGCTAAACAACTAGGAATGAAAGCCATTGATGTTATTCGTGATAAGGGTATTGGTGCTGTTGGAGATCTTGCTGGAAAAGCGTTTTCAACTGCGAAGAATAAAATAACAGCGCTAGTGAAATCACGGATGAAATCCAAAGGATTTTCAAAACCGTTACCGTCTACAGCGGAAATGCCTGCAAGTGTTAGTAGAATTATAAAAAACGCAGTAGATGAAAAATTAGCGTCGATGGTTTTAACCCCCGACCAAAGCAATATTGCAAACATGATAGCAGGAAGTGGCTTTAAAAAACTACGACGATGAAAATGGAAAATCGCGATTTAGACTCTGATAAATAGAATAAAATGTTCAAACAGTCACATGATCCAGCGTTTGATATAGACGCCCCAGTTGGCAAGGATGATTCTGTACGCGATTATCAATACTATGCCTATCATGCCATAGACTCAAATAGTCGAGCAAGAATCGATCTTCAAGTCCATGATACCAGTAAATACTTTCTACCCGCTGAAGCGTTTATTGAAATCGAAGGAGAAATTGTACAAACAAATAATACAGAGTATCCAGCTGGTACTCAAGTCGGTTTTGTCAATAATGGTATCATGGCGTTATTTGAGAGTGCAAAATATCTCATTGATGGAAAAGAAATTGAGGCGATAGATCGCGATATTGATGTGGCTACAACAATAATCGGGTTAGCGAGATATTCCGATGATTATACAAGATCAGCAGGACCCTCAATGATGTTTGCAAAGGATGGTAGGAATACCGCTGGAGGAAATCCATTTATTATAAGACGACCAAATGATCGTGCTGATAATCCTGCTCCTGCTGGTATCGAGGATATGATTATAAACAACGATCCTAACTACAATCTAGGAGCTGCAACACGAAACTCAATGTTGGGAGTAGGGCGTAAATCATTTTCATGCGCGATTCCACTGCATCACATATTTGGATTCTGTAGAAACGTCAGAAAAGTTATCTACGGGGCGAAGCACACAGTATCGCTTGTACGAAAGGGTGATGATAATGACGCAATCTGGAGGATTCCAGCGGATGCTGCAACTCCCAATGCTGATGCCGGTAAAGTCAATTTAACAAAAATATCATTGTGGATGCCAGTGTTGACTCCAGCAATCACCGCAGAAGAACGATTACTATCATTTATGGACCAAGGAGGAAAGTCGTTGTTGAGTTGGTTATCAGTGAGTACAGATGTGAAGCAATCAAATATCAACGGGTTATTCACTTGGAACCTAGCATCAAAACGAGGCGTTTCTGCGCCACGTCATATATTCGTAGCGTTACAGGATAACACACGAGTTGGCGATCAACGTTTCAGTCATATGATATTTGATCAATTAGGTGTGAAAGACGTCTCACTGAGAATAAACGGTCAGCAGGAACCATCCGAGGATATACAACTTAATTACACAGAAAATCATATTGCACGAGTTTATCATCGTCTGTTGTCATTTATGGCACGCGATCAAAATGTGGATACTGGTTTGCAAATATCACAATATGATTTTAAAAATCTGTATCCGATCTATTACTTCTCACTGGAACATCTCGATTTGATGAGACAATCTGTTGTTGATATACATTTTAGAGCTAATGTGACTCGTGGTGCTATTGCTGATTATAGAGCGGTTGCTGTCATTCTCAGTGATAAATCAATGCTACTCGAAGGTGTTGGAGGAAGAATGAGAGTGGTAGATGCACCAGTGGAAAACATGTAAACGATTTAGAATCAATCAATTATGTATAACATGTCATATAGTGTTATTAGTGTTGCGTTAACTCCTGGTCAAATCAAAAAATTGCAATCAGAATCGGCTAAAAAATGTGGAACCACAATCACGTTGAAACCCAACCAAATGACTGGTGGTGCAAATAAACTATCGTTGACAACTCGTCAGGTGAAACATTTCAATGATGCACTTGTAGCCAAAAAAGGTGTCCAGATTACTCTCTCTGCGGCTGCTATCAAAAATATGATTAAAACAGGCGGTATATTCCCGTTGTTAGCTGCGATTCCAGCATTGATTGCAGCAGCAGCCCCAGCGGTGGCTAAAGCGGCAGCGTTAGGAGCCGTTGGTACTGCAGCAGGAATGGCACTAAAGAAGGCAACTGGGAAAGGATATAAAAAAAAGGGAAAGGGTCTAAGACTACCAGGAACCCCGTATTCGTGGTACAGCGGAAAGGGTCTAAGACTACCAGGAACCCCGTATTCGTGGTACAGCGGAAAGGGTCTAAGACTAGGACCGGTTTATTAATTCAGAAATCTTCGATTTCCGAACCTATGGTTGTGGAATCTTTGATTCCGATGTCCAATTTTGATTTACTCGATGCTGCTAAAAAACTCGCGATTAAAAACTTCAGAGGTGTCTTTATGAAGGATCAATTACCACATCAACCAAACAGCGTTGAAACAGGTATTATTAATCTCGATAACAGCACCGGACCTGGAACTCACTGGGTTGCATACGCTATTGATCCACGTGGGATTGTCTATTTTGATTCATATGGATTAGCCCCGCCAACAGAGTTTATGCGTTATATAAAAAATTTTCCAATGAAGACTTGGTATTCTACGCTACCAACACAACAAATGAATGACCCACCAATATGTGGCAGCGAAGTATTAAATGTCCTCGATGCTATTTCGAACTCCTTGGGTAACCCAAGGGGAAAACCACCACATATTGTCGTAAATGAATACACCAGCAATCGCTGGAGAAAATCGAAACGATTTTAAAGAGAGAAAGAGTTTTATAATAAAATGATTGATATTTGGGGAAGACCTCTGAAACCCAAACCCGATGACACTGCAACCCTTGATTCTATCAAGGATGTAAAAAAACTAATCAAAGATGAAATCGCTGAGACGTTAAATTTAGCAAGTGTTGACCCGAACGAAATAGTTGTATTTCAAGACAAACAGGGTAAATTGAAAAGCAGTGATGTGTCATTGGATGATATTTTGATACGGCAGCAAGACGCCACTGAAAACTCTATTGCGCTATATTCCAACGACGGACGACTTAAACCAGGCGCACTTGTGTCTACGATCACTGATAAGATTGCTACCCATGACAATAAGATTGCCACCCACGACAATAAGATTGCCGCCCACGACAACATGATTGCCGCCCACGACAACATGATTGCCGACCACGACAATAGTATTGCCGCCCACGACAATAGTATTGCCGCCCACGACAATAAGATTGCCACCCACGACGATAAGATTGCCACCCACGACAATAAGATTACCACCCAAGACAACATGATTACCACCCACGGCCGTGAGCTGGATGATCATATACGAGGTTACAATTCTTTTCGCAAAAATGTCATACATAAATTCTTTGGAAGCCCGCTTATGGTTGGCATGACTCTCGCTGAAATCAAAAACTATCTATCGCTATTCTTTTTTAACAAGGACGCAGGAAGGATGATGAATGAAAATGAAATCAAGGCAAATTATCTCGATATTTCTAAACTAATAGAAAATCTTGAAAAGGTAAGGATTCCGCACAAGCGCATTAAAAATATCGTGTATACGGTCAAACATGGAATCGAGGATTGGATAAGAGAGACAAGAGATCCTAGAATTACCATCGATCTCTTGTGGGATGAGGGGGGAGCGAAGGTTGATGGTATCTACAGGTTAACGTGGGCCTCTATCGATCAATTTAATCTGATCATGGGCAATAGAACCTACTCTAGTGGCGTCGTGACGTTAATTATCGAGACTGGCATAACACCAATCTTTCAATTCGTCGCGGTTGATAGCTCCACCATTAGATCAAAAATAGCCTGGTGTTTAGAACTCGTAACTCATTTTCCGGCTGAAGTACTAGCAATTCCCGCTAACGATGACAAATAATTGAAAACACTAGTAGTTTTAAAATAACAATGATTTCATCAACGCAATGTCGCTATGATCAGGTCAGAGAATTTCAGACTAGACTCAAAACCCTCACTGAGGAGTATCAAATAAAAATAAAAAAATACCGACGAAGAATCACCGCAATTGATGTTATTATGTACTCGGTGTCAAGCGTTCTCACTGGCGCCGGAATAATACTTGCATCGGTTATAATGATTGCCCCGGTCGTAGTTCCAATTTGCATTTCTGCGGTGGCTACAATCGGGGGTATATCAACCGGGATAGCAAAAAAGATATCATCATGCAGCCAGAGGAAACTGCAGAATTACTTAATTCAATTTCATATTGCATCAACCGCATATTCGCAGTTATCCCTGATGATATCGTCGTCACTCGATAATACAATTATATCAGATAGTGAATTCTCAGCGATGGTCAGTATTTTTGATTCCGCGATATCGAAATTAGAGCAACAACATGAATATAATAACAATGACAACACCGATGGAATTAGAAAACACGAACCCAAAAACTAAAATGATCTCAATAGTCTCAACGTTACCAAATTGTGAGTTCTCAGTGATGGTCAGTATTTATGATTCCGCGGTGTCAAAATTAGAGCGACAACATGAATATAGTAACGATGACAACACAGATGGAATTACTTCAACAAATAGTGGAGAACACGAACCCAGTACAAACGAGGATGATATCAATTACATCGACGAAACCCGAGTTTAGTGTGAATTTCCCTAGCCCAGTCCCCGTGAACGAGATAGCGCTGGCAAAACTACGGATGTATCACAGTTGGCCTAATATCAGATCAAAATCATTTGGTGGTCAACAACCGAATAATTCTTTAGTGTTTGCAAATAAGAATAAACCCGACGGAACCCCAGACTGGAACGTTGTTTCGATACCAACAGGGTCATACCAAATCGAACAAATCAATAATGAGTTCGCGCGTAGAATAAAATCGATTACTGGAACAGAATCGAAAATCGCTATAACAGTTCATGAGCCGACGCTATCATCCGCAATTGAGATAAGCACAGAAGGATACGTCGTAGATATATATCAAAGCTCAATAAGAACCATACTAGGATGGCCTGAATTACCACCAGGGGGAAAAACCGTTGATTTACCAGAACCACAAAAAAACTGATTATATCACCGACAGAATAAAACCTGATAATCCAATAAAAAGTTATCAAGATCACAGAATCACTATAGATTTCTTTGGTCTCGGATACCGATCAACTGGAAACGAGAAGCCAGGGGAGAGAATAGAGGGATATCATTTTATTGACAAACCTAAAATCGTTAAAAATTTCACAGCAATGAATAATGATTTTTCGCTGTTGTTAATATCTCTTAAATCCGGCTCTCTCACCCGAGATGAATTTATCAGCGTCGTAGAAACATGCAATAAAATTATCGACGATATGGAAACATTTAACCTAAAAATTATTCAGGATATATTAGATGACGATAATCCCATATCGAGAACAAGATTTGCATCAGACCTTAATATCATTGTCAATGATATTCCAACAGTCAAACTACCGGGATACAACGTATCAGAACTAAAAAAACTTCTCAGTGACACCATCGATGTTGGTTTTAAAATAATTCATGATGCATGGAAAAAAACAGCATCACAAGAAATAAAAATCCTCAAACATAATAATGATCCATATCGCTCCGTTCAACGTGAATATATCCTCAGTGATTGCGCTCAATTTAGTATGTGATGTTATCGAAGGAAGCTATCAAATTAATCTCGAACGATCAAATCAAGCTCAGCAAGGATATATTCTTTATTCGTTTGCACCAACAGCTCCTCCAGGATTTTTAATAATTGAGTCTCCGGTTAATCCAGTCTATATGCGGTGTCATAATGATTCGCTAACAAGAATTAATTTCAAACTCACAGATCAGTCCAATAATCTAATTGATCTACAAGAGGAGGTGTTAGCGATTAGTTTGTTTGTGAAATCCTAAAGACTTGATCAAATCATTTATTATTTTTTGTTAACCCAGAACTGAAAACTTTAGCAGCAGAGAGGGTGGATGACCACATCGTTGCGAGCAAAATTGATTAAAAAATCGTAAAATCTCCGTTTTCATTTTTTTAGTTAAAATGAGATTTCGTAGGGAAGGCTCGTTAAGATTTCAATCAATTTTTTGTCTGAAAACGTTGTAGGGTTGCCCCTGAGATATTTTTTTTTGGTTAAAATGAGATTATAGGACGGCTCGTTTTAGGATTTCAATCAAATTTTGTCTCAAAACGTTGTAGGGTTCACCCTCTCTGCTGCTCGATCGAAAAGGTCGTTTGCAGATCGTTTCGGAGCAGCCATTCCCAATTGTACCAAGGCTTTGTTAGCGATTGCCAAACATATCTCAGTCGAAACCAATGTTTCATTATACACGTTTGGTGTAAATTGAAGGTCCGGATTTTGATTTGTTGCACGCAAACGATGTAAGATGTCTTCACTCATGTAGTCTTTATATTTTTCCCAAAGATCTTTTGGATTGGATGGGAAACACGTTGTCAATATGATTGCAAATAACGTGCGTATTTGCTGTGGTTGAGCTGTGGTTGAGCAGTATTCGATGCATCAGCGAGTGAAGTGTCCCAATGTGCATCGTTTTCCAAAAGATTTAATTCTTTGCAAGCTTCACGATAAGTGGCACATACTTGACCGTTTACTGTTCTCAGTTCTGGGAAGGATGTCGGTCCACGTACAGTAATTAACAGTAATCGCAAGTAAACGCATTCTGCGTTGTTTGGGTGAACAGTGTATAGACGGCCTAATGTGTCGGTCGAATATAAATTGGGATGTCCTTCAACTGCTTGACCTTGTTTGCGACGTTGAAACTTTTTCACTGATGCATTCCATGTGTAGTATGTTGGCACTTCAGAGTAAAGTAGCGTCTTTGCAAACATATCATTCCCGCACAATGAGAAAAATGCAGTTAACGTTGTTGGCGGTGGTGACAATGCTCTTGCATGTGCATTTTCTGCTGTGAAGTATACGCGCTGTCCATTTTCAAGGTGCACTGCCAAATGAACAACTGTAGGATGTCGTTCATGGATTGGAAATGAAAAAACGCGCCATACTGCTTCATTGCTACTAATGTAGCGTCCCATTTGATATTGGTAGATTTCATCGATGGATGCATTTGCATTTCCCACTCCAAAAACTGCCATATCGCTTCCTTTGTTAACATATTTGCAAATGTACTTGATAGATTTCACCGAATTGCAATACTCGACATTGATGTGTGCTTTGTACGTTTTCGAAAGTAACGGTGAATACGGCACAACCCAACGATTATCGACTTCAACATCATTGTTTCGTACTTTTAAAGTTATGGATTTGCCACCATCTTCAGTTGATCCCCGACGATAGAGTGAATATCCGTCATTACCAGTGATAGTCTCGGCAAGTAAGTGTCTTGGGTATCGTTTCGTGCATTTCCCATCAGACATGCATGGTGAATTGTTGTTGAGTAAGTCACATGGACTATGAACCATGTTTTTTGTGACGACTTCAAATAAGTCTTTATCAATATCGACATCTGGTATTTCTGCTGAGATGACTTGATCAATTTGATCTGGTGTGACTTTTTGTATGAACATATCAAAATGTGTGCATGTGGCAAACCTCTTTTTTGCCATTCAATGGAATACATCCAACAGCGTGTCTGTCCAAAACCATGATGCTTGACAATGAAATCTATTAAAGATTTCAATTTTTGTTTGAACACACGCGCGGAAATATCATGACGATCCGATGATGATTGTCCAGGTAACAAAAGTTCTTGTATTTCATCCCACGTCGAATTGCATGTGAAGGTAATAAACAAATCTGGACGGCCATATGCGCGAACATATGTCATTGCATCTTGTGCGTATTCATGCATGTGCCGTGGACTCCCTGTAAATGTGGCCGGTAGTATGGCCATTTTTCCGAATTCATTGAGATTCACATTGCCATCATTAACAACTGCATCACGTAAATGAATGTACTCTTCGGAACGCAACTTGGTTTGATTTAATCGAATGTAGAGGAGTCGTTCGGTTTCGATTTTCGCATACATATCGACAATGTATTGATGGAACAATTGTCGGCATTTCAAGATATGATTTTCAGCGTTTTCACGAATCATCAATCGATATGAATAGTATCTCATGGCACTGACTTTCTTATTCGTTTCCTCATTTGTTTCTGGATTTCTCATTACGATGTTGAAATGATATACATCTTCTCCTTGCCAAAATAAAATCGGATATTGCAATCCGTCGAATGAGCGATGAGTTTCTGAGACTCGCTGAACATCACCATTTGTGCGATGAAGAATTATATCACGCGAGTTAAATTCTTCGCCAACTATAACGATTGCCACTTCATCAATTGTTGGTGCATTGTACTGTCTTTCGTGTTGGCCGACAGGTGTTTTGTCTGCTCTAACTACGACTTTGTAGTCATCAGTTGGCATTTGTTCAAGGGCAGTTCTGAACAATCGAATTAATTCGTTGTGTTGATCGAATAAAGTTTGTAATGCAGCGACTATTTCTCGTTTAGTGCCCGTGTTGAATTGACAACGTTGATCGATTTGTTCATGAGTGTTTCCCATGAAATAAATTTGAAGAAATTTGTGATCTGCGTTCGGTAGTATTAGTAGTGATCCTGTACGATGGTAAATTTGCCCTTGCACTTTAAATGTTGGCATGTAATTCTCGCGCACGATATTTGTTGCACCGAACGATGTCATTTGGAAACATGAATTGTACTTCCGTATGTTTGCCAAGAAATGTTTCGATTGGCTTGTGTCACCTGATACCACCGTTGATAATGGTTCGGGTGGTGAATGAAATTCTGGCAATTTCACTTTTCCACCCGCTCACATTCCTGGTGTTTCATTTTTAAATTTGAGGGCATTGCAATGCACACATGATTTATCCATTTTTCCAATAAGCACACTTGGATGAAGACTGTAATCATAATTTGCATTATAATGGAATGAAATAAGATTTAAATCAGCGTGCATTGTTCGTCTGGATTGAGCAGTATGAACTCGAACGGTTTGCAACCTTGATTCCCGTTGTTCGTCTGTTTCAGATGATCGGGCTTGAGCAGTGTGAACTCGAACGGTTTGCAATCTTGCTTCCCGTTTCTCGTCTGTTGCAGATGATCGGTTTTGAGCAGTGCAAACTCGAACGGTTTCCAATCTTGCTTTCCGTTGCTCGTCTGTTTCTGAAGCTCGTGATGCCTTTATCTTTCGTGCTTGAGGTGTAGATCGACCAATAGCTTTTCGGTTAGGTGGCATAATTGATTAGACAGCGAAAGTAATGCTATGTAACGACTATTACAAATTCACACCGCGATTGTTTGACGTAACCAAGGTGCGAACCAAACGTAACTAAGTAAACATGACGTACACCGATTATGAATTTCATACAGCTGTTCATTTACGTCATCATAGTTTCAGCCAATCCAGACCGTGTTCGATCACGTGACGTATTTAAGGCGCCTACCGTTCGATCACGTTGACGTACAAATTCACACCGCGATTGTTTGACGTAACCAAGGCGCGAACAAAACGTAACTAAGTAAACATAACGTATCTAAGGCGCCTACAGTTCACACCGAAGACACGCGAAATTAGGTATCGCTACAGACCGTGTTCTATCACGTGACGTATCTAAGGCGCCTACTGTTCGATCACGTGACGTATCTAAAGGCGCCTACAGTTCACAGCGAACACACGGTAAATGTCGCAAAAACACATTTGTTAATTGTTACAATTTTAATGGTTGTACTAATTCAGAAACCTTCGCGGGCGTGCGCAGAACAACTCACCAAAGTTTAATCGCAATCGGATGAACGGTATAGGAACGCATACGACACAAACAAACAAACAAACAAACAAACATTCATTTATATATATATATATATATATATATATATATATATATATATATATATATATATATATATATATATATATATAGATGAATCAGGTCATATTCATGAGTATGACATTAGTCAGTTATGTCACTATGAACATATAAACTATATGAAACACATACAGAGAGACAGACAGAAAGACGAAGACATTGACATAGAGACAGAATGATCATGAGAAAAGTGAGTAATAGTTCTAATTGGTCATATACTGTTTATTGAAGGACAATTGTAAAAGGAAGGGACAAGTCAACGTTTTTGTTACATGTGCACAACAACTTAGCCTAATATTTATATTTATAATTTTGGAAATATGTTCAAATAAAGATGATTTGTAAATATTTGATGGTTTTCGTTATAGTCATTTGTACTTTCGGCATGATCAAGCTTAAAAATCAAACTGAAGAATGTTACACAGACACAATATAAATATTTTATAAATTCCTCAATTATACATGTACATGCACTAAAACAATTTATGAATTTAGTAGCAATCGTTTGCTCAGTTGTTGTTGCTGTGGGGTTTAACGTAATTTTTCAGTACAAGATAGGCTATACATGGCGATCAGATGTAATGATGGAGGAAGAACCCGTGAATATACCCGGAAAGAACCGCCCACCCACGAGAAGCTACCGACAGACTTTCTCACATACCCACATTAGCCGATTCTGAGACTCGAATCCACTCAGACAGATGATGTGGCAATGATCCGTAACGGCCGCTATCGCTTAAGCGGCTTGACCCAGCTTTTTTCTTTTAGTGCTATTTTTCATGATATATGTGCTTGTTCTCTATCTTCGTCTACATTATTGTCTTTCATCATGCTTTGGCTGTTCAGTTCGTATTTGTTTCTTTATCTCCTTATTTTGGAAACGAGAACAATATAATTTTTCTCAGCTGTCTTGTTCCACTGTTAAGACGTCCTTTGTTCTTGAATAAACCGTCATCACGTGATCGCCAGTCAACCTGCTGATGCGATGATGGACCCTCATTGATTGATTCAAATGAACACATCATTTGCTTCCTTATTACATTGTGCTCAAGACTAAACGACATTCGTCGTTACTTAAATGTAAACGGATGCGGAAAAAAAGCTGTATCAAAGCTGACTGGCGTAGAACATGAAGAACAATTCCAGTTATCTCCCTCTCGCACTTTCCAGATAAACAATTTAAAATTTCGGCCATTAATTTTGATAACCTGATGCAAATCCATCTTAAATCCTCAACCGTTGTGTCAACTGTCCCAGAGATTCCATTGCGTACTGCATTATTGTACGCCCAATCTGTATGATCACCGGAAAAGCACACATAAATAGTTAATTTATCAACGACCAGAATATTGACGTCTTCTTCCTGACAAAAGCATGTCTAAAACTATCAGGCTATGAGCCCAAGTGCGCGAATTTAACACCCATCGCTTACTCCATCAAGTAGTTCCCCATCCACTCTCGCGGAGGTTATAATTGCTGTCATCACAAAAAAGTCCATGATACAAATGTTTTAAGTACAACACAACCTTCAATTTCTGCCATACATCATTTGAACTAATCCAAACAAAACTCACACTGGAACAAAGGTCACACCGGACACCGAGTACACGGTGATGTCGATGATTGCTACGCTGCGTCGGTATTTTTTCATTTTTTCACGATAACGCTCAGAAAGTGATTTCAAGTTCGCGGAAAACTCTTTCACGGTATCATATCGATATCGCTGCGATTGTGATACCTCTGGGACTATTATCGGTTCAATTGATTTCATCGATGTCATTGCTATTTTAAACCCGCTAGTGTTTTCAATTATTCGCCATCGTTAAGGGTAATTGCTAGTAGCTTCAGCCGGAAAAATCATGTAAACATTCTAAACACCAAGTTATTTTTGATCTAATGGTGGAGCTATCAATCGCGACGACATTAAAGTCTTGTCGGCGATCCTTGAGAATTAACGTCGCGGTGCCACCAGAGTAGGTTTTACCGTTCGCGATCATATTAAATTGATCGATAGAGATCCACGTTAGCCTGTAGATACCATCGACCCATGTTGGCCTGAAGATATCGCCCCTCACTGCAACACCCACCAGACTGATGGACAATGTAGTATAAACATCTCTTATCCAATCCATGGTTCCATGCTCGATCGTATACACGATATTTTTAACGCCTATGTCTGGATGCGGAATTTTTACCTTTTCAGATTTTCCTTTTAGTTTAAGAAGATCGTCGTAAATATCGAGATAATTTACCGTGATTCTGGCAGGATCTATTACCCTCCTCGGCTCCCTGTTAGAAAAGAAGGAAATCAGAAGGAAATCAGAAGGTCTCTGATTTTAAGCTGTTCTTGGTCTTTAAGATGCAGGTTGATGTGATAAAATTTTGTCGTGATATCTTGGGGGCCATACCTTCCAAAGAACTTATTAACAATTTCGCTGGTGAGTTTTTGTTCGTCAATAGCTTTTTTAACTTCAGCGAGGGTCGGGCCTGTCAGAGATGTGGTTTCAGACACAGGTCTTCTCCCTAAAAATTTATCCACGATGGTATTAAGTGTTGTTTGTCTCACCATAAACATATTAATATCTTTGAGAGTCATTGTAGATGTAGCTGGGACACCAAAGAAATTATTAGCGACGTAGGCATTGAGAGTATGCTTGCCAATAAACTCGCTAATTTCAGCGAGAGTCATGCCTGCCACAAGCGGGGTTCCAAAAAACTTAACAACGACGTCGTTGGTGGGTTTTTGTACCTTTTCAAAATTTTCTATTAGTTTAAAAATATCATTGTAAATATCGAGATAATTTGCCTTGATTTCATTTTCATTCATCATCCTCCCCGCCTCCTTGTTAAAAAAGAATAAAGATAGAAAGTTTTTAATTTCAGCGAGAGTCATGCCAACCACAAGCGGGGTTCCAAAGAATTTATGTACGACATTTTTGCGAAAACTATTATAACCTCGTATATAATCATCCAGATCACGGCCGTGGGCGGCAATCCTGTCGGTGATCGTAGACACAAGTGCGCCTAGTTTAAGTTGTCCACCGTTGGAATACAGCGCAATAGAGTTTTCAGCGGCGTCGCGCTGCCGTATCAAAATGTCATTCGCGGATATATTAATGCTTTTAAATTTACCCTGGCGATCTTGAAATACAACTATTTCGTTCGGGTCAACACTTGCTAAATTTAACGTCTCAGCGATTTCATCTTCAATTATTTTTTTTACATCCTCGATAGAACCCGCAGATTTTTTCGCGGTGGGTTTCAACATTGACAGAGATCGTCCCCAAATATCAATCATTATTGTAAAGACCCTAGTATTTTCAATTTATTGATTCTCTAAAATTACCTTGTAATTTCCCACTCGTGTATTTATTTACAACCAGATGAGGTGGTTTCTGTGACGATGAAATCTCCGCGAGGACATTTAATACTTCACGGCCGCATATTGATGGATCATTTAATTGTTGTGTTGGCAGCGTGGAAAAAAAAATTGGAAACTCTTTGAGTTTCATCGAAGAATTTATAAACCGCATAAACTCGCTTGGCGGAGCTAACACATATGAATCAAAATGGACAATTCCACGTGGATCAATGGCGTACGCAACCCAGTGAGTTCCCGATCCGTTACTGTTATCAAGATTGATGATACCGGTTTCAACGCTGTTTGGTTTTCTCGGTAATTGATCTCTCATAAAAACCCCTCTGAAGTTTTTTATCGCTAGTTTTTTAGCAGCATCAATTAAATCAAAATTGGACATGGGAAGAATTGGGTTTTCAACTAATAAAACGTTCCTGGTATTCTCAGACCCTTTCCGCTGTACCATGAATACGGGATTCCTGGTAGGTCCACCCCTTTTCCATTTTTTTTATATCCTTTCCCAGTTGCCTTTTTCAACGCCATCCCTGCCGCGGTCCCAACGGCTCCCAACGCCGCCGCTTTCGCCACCGCTGGGGCAGCCGCTGCAATCAATGCTGGTATTGCAGCTAACAATGAAAATATACCACCTGATTTTATCATGTTGGCGACTGCGGCTTTTGAAAATACAATTTGAACCCCTCTCATTCTTTAGCGCATCATTGAAATGTTTTATTTGACGATCCGTCAATGATATTTTATGTGTACCGCCGGACATCTGCGCTGGTTTTAACGTTATTGTTGTTCCACATTCTTCAGCGGATTTTGATCGCAATTTCTTGACCTGACCATCAGTCAGCTTGACACTAACAACACTATATGTCATTTTATTGTAAAACACATTTATGCTTTCAATTGATCTAATTGGAAACTCTTCAAGTTTCATTTACATATTTTCCACTGGTGCGTCAATGATTCTCATTCGTCCGCCAGCCCCTTCAAGTAGCATTGATTTGTCGCTGAGAATGACAGCAACCGCTCTATAATCAACACCACCAGGATCTATACGAGCCCTAAAATGTATGTCAACGACGGATTGCCTTGTTAAATCAAGATGCTCCAGTGAAAAGTAATAAATCGGATATAGGTTTTTAAAATCAAGTTGCGATATTTGTAAACCAGTATCAACATTTTGATCACAGCCCATAAATGACAGCATTCTATGATACACACGTGCTATGTGGTTAGTGTTGTAATCAAGCTGTATATCCTCAGATGGTTCTTGTTGTCCGTTTATTCTCAGTGAAACCTCCTTGACTCCTAATCGATCAAATATCATATGACTGCGTTCTTGGGAGCCTAATCGATTCCGATTCTGCAGCGCTATAAATATATGACGTGGAGCTGAAGCGCCTTGTTTTGATGCCAGGTGCCATGCAAATGTATCAGCAACATTATCCTCTTTGGCATCAGTTGTTATTGTTAGCCAACTTATCAATGATTTGCCACGTGTGTCCATAAATGAAAGTAGCCGCTCTTCCGTGGTAATTGATGGGATCATTACTGGCATCCACAATACTATTTTACTCAAAATACTTTACCATCAGCGGCACCAATACGCGAAATTGCATCATTGTCATTGCCTTTTCGCACTAACGCGATTGTGTGTTTGGCTCCATAGATGACTTTTCTGACATTTCTGCAGAATCCAAATATGTGATGGAGTGGAATCGCACATGAAAAATATCGTTGTGGTCTTTGCAACGTTGCTACTCGTGTTGCAAACCCTAGATTGAAATTACCATTAACGCCTCCGAGAATATCAAATGCAGCTCCTGACCTAACTCGACGTTCTGGATTAGCTGCTTCTTGTTGATCATCAACTGAAGTGTCTCGCGGTGTTAACACTTTAATGTATTGAAGGTGGTCAGCGTTATCGGTAGTATCTTTTGCAAACATCATAGACGGACCAGCCGACCTTGTATAATCATCGGAGTATCTTGCTAGCCCGATTATTGTTGTTGCAACATCAACTTCACGGTCTATTGATTCAATTTCTTTTCCATCAATGAGATATCTTGCACTTTCAAATAACGCCATTATGCCATTATTAACAAAACCAACTCGGATATTTGGATCATCTGAATATGGTGGATCATTATGAGCAGCATCGTTTGTTTCGAGTTTTCCCTCAATTTCAATAAATGCTTCACATGGCAAAACGTATTTACTGGTATCTTGAACTTGAAGTTCAATTCGCGATCGTAGGTCCGGTTGTATTGCATGATAGGAATAGTATTGATAATCGCGGACGGAATTGTCCTTGGGTACTGGGGCTTCCATATCAAACGCAGGATCGGCTGTTCGTGTAAACATTATACTATTCACACTAGTGTTTTCAATTGTGAAACTCTTTGTAATCATCGTCGTTTTTGTTTTCGTTTCAAACCACTTCCTGCTATCGCGTTCATGATAGCGCTATCTGTTACCGGCGAATCCGTCAATGGCGACGGAGTCACCGAAGCAGCCAACGACGCTAGTTTTTCTTCCACTGCGCTATTTATTGCTTTGCTGATTTTTGCAGGCATCACTGTAGTTGATGGCAGCACCGTTGGTTTCTTTCGCACCAATGATGTTATTTTATCTTTCGCGGCAGAAAATGCCCTTCCGGCAAGATTTCCAACAGCGCTGATTCCCTTATCACGAATAATATCAATGGCCTTCATTGATAATTATTTAGCTAACGGTGCCACTTTTGGGGCCATTCTTGTAAATAACCCCGCAATGGTATTGCCGAAACCATCTCCGTAATATGCTCTATAAACAGGCAATCGTGAGTTCACCACGTAGACGCTTACGGGTTTATCATGGTTGTAGTGTATGATCATCTTGTTATAAAACTAGTAGTTTTTCAATTAGTGATCAATCGCTGTAATAACCATGGGCATCTTTGTGATTTTCAACTAATTCAGCAATGAGTTCTCGATATACATCAATGCCCATGATACCGCCGGCAAATAATCGTCTACAGATATCAGCTGCTTCATTAATTACTTCCGGTGAGTTATTTCCGGCTCGTTTCCCTCCGATGAGAACCTCTAACCGTGATATATCACTGAGGATGTTACCAGGACATGTCACGGTTGCGTTGAAATCCTTTGGATTTTTAATCGAATATCCTTTTCCGCTTGTTTTCTTAGAACCGGCTTCTGCTCTTATGTATATTTGTTCCGGGATTGGATCCTCCGTATAACGTGGTGGTTGTGGACCGCCTTTAACCGCAGCTAGAAAGTCATGATAACCAGGGTGCTTCAGCGGTCTGATTTTATTCCCGCCGCGTTTCACTAAATATATTTTTGATGCCCAATCCTTTCTGGATTTTATAAAATTTTTAAACTCGTCTTTTAATAAATTATCTCTTTTACCCTTTGGAAAATTGTCTCTAGCAAAATCAGCTAATTCGGAATCCGTATGGTTTCCTCTAATTTCATTTAATGCTGCGACTGTAAATATATTCTCAGGTGAATAATCTTTTCTTGCTGCTGCATCTTGTTCTTCTTCGAGTTCTTAAATTTCTCGTTGAGTTTTTATATCACTGGATAGCTGTTGTATCCCTGCGCGCGTTTGTTCGGTCTTTTCTGCTATCTTTTCAAGCGTATCAAGCAGTTCGTGTAAACATTATACTATTCACACTAGTGTTTTCAATTGTGAAACTCTTTGTAATCATCGTCGTTTTTGTTTTCGTTTCAAACCACTTCCTGCTATCGCGTTCATGATAGCGCTATCTGTTACCGGCGAATCCGTCAATGGCGACGGAGTCACCGAAGCAGCCAACGACGCTAGTTTTTCTTCCACTGCGCTATTTATTGCTTTGCTGATTTTTGCAGGCATCACTGTAGTTGATGGCAGCACCGTTGGTTTCTTTCGCACCAATGATGTTATTTTATCTTTCGCGGCAGAAAATGCCCTTCCGGCAAGATTTCCAACAGCGCTGATTCCCTTATCACGAATAATATCAATGGCCTTCATTGATAATTGTTTAGCTAACGGTGCCACTTTTGGGGCCATTCTTGTAAATAACCCCGCAATGGTATTGCCGAAACCATCTCCGTAATATGCTCTATAAACAGGCAATCGTGAGTTCACCACGTAGACGCTTACGGGTTTATCATGGTTGTAGTGTATGATCATCTTGTTATAAAACTAGTAGTTTTTCAATTAGTGATCAATCGCTGTAATAACCATGGGCATCTTTGTGATTTTCAACTAATTCAGCAATGAGTTCTCGATATACATCAATGCCCATGATACCGCCGGCAAATAATCGTCTACAGATATCAGCTGCTTCATTAATTACTTCCGGTGAGTTATTTCCGGCTCGTTTCCCTCCGATGAGAACCTCTAACCGTGATATATCACTGAGGATGTTACCAGGACATGTCACGGTTGCGTTGAAATCCTTTGGATTTTTAATCGAATATCCTTTTCCGCTTGTTTTCTTAGAACCGGCTTCTGCTCTTATGTATATTTGTTCCGGGATTGGATCCTCCGTATAACGTGGTGGTTGTGGACCGCCTTTAACCGCAGCTAGAAAGTCATGATAACCAGGGTGCTTCAGCGGTCTGATTTTATTCCCGCCGCGTTTCACTAAATATATTTTTGATGCCCAATCCTTTCTGGATTTTATAAAATTTTTAAACTCGTCTTTTAATAAATTATCTCTTTTACCCTTTGGAAAATTGTCTCTAGCAAAATCAGCTAATTCGGAATCCGTATGGTTTCCTCTAATTTCATTTAATGCTGCGACTGTAAATATATTCTCAGGTGAATAATCTTTTCTTGCTGCTGCATCTTGTTCTTCTTCGAGTTCTTAAATTTCTCGTTGAGTTTTTATATCACTGGATAGCTGTTGTATCCCTGCGCGCGTTTGTTCGGTCTTTTCTGCTATCTTTTCAAGCGTATCAAGCAGCGGCGCCTTAATTGCTCGTTCTTTTTCAGGAATATCCCCAAATATTGCTCGTTCAGTTGCTGTTTTCACATCTTTGGTCGCACTTGTTATCGGAGTAAACAGTTGTTCACTTGACACAGAAAAGTCAGTCTGCACTTGTTGTCGTTGTTGAAGTTTCTCGCGAAGTCTGTCTCGAACCGGTATAAACTTTTTAATTGCTGCTAGCCGCTCTCGGGCTAATCTAGTTGTAAACGATTCACCTACCATATATTGTTTGTGAACTGAGTTTTCAAATGTGAAACTATCACAATTAAAAGCTGAGTTATTAAATAATGTACCATCAAACTAACGTATCCATCTCCGACAAGGTTAAACTGTACGACGCTATCCGCGAGTGTTTCAGAAATAACATCGCGGGGGGTTTCAAAATTGTAATATCTGAGAATGGCGATGAACGATTTTTGTTAACGACGCGGCAACAACAACAACTACGTGAAAATGGAGGCGTCGCGGTGATTACTTGCTACCACAACCAGATCATCCAGTACGCACATAACTGCATGAGCAAGCCCAAACTGCTTAGTATCCTTTCAGGAGAAAATCCCATGTGACAAGTGTAACAAGTGTTAGAAAAAACGCTAAAAAAAAATTTGAGTAAAAATTTACTGAAAGCCTATTTTTTATAGTAACGCTCACGTGGTTAAGATACTGGTTTTTCCTCGTTTAATATTTTTCTAAGATCACGAACCTTAGAACTAATTTCAGCTCGTTTTTGATACTCTTGGCCGAGCTTTTGACGTATTGCTTCAACGGTGCTAAATAGAGCTATAAATGCATTAATGTCGTTACCGTACAAACAAGCATAGATGGACTTTTGAATTCCTTTCACGAGTCTGTACATCTTAGGTAAAACATAACGACCCTTACTAGACTGATACTCGATGTCTTCATATTCCGAGGCAATCCTATCGCAGTCGAAATCTTTAGACAATACTATCCCTCGATTCTTCAAAATTGAGATTTCAGCAATTATAGAATTTACATCTTTGATATCCACTATTTATATAATACATTTTACCTCTAATTATTAAAAAAAAATAACACTCATTTGGCAATCTCGCTGGCGCCCTATGACGTCAGAGAGACCCAGAGGTTACTTTATTAACTTAATTAAGGACAGCACAACACGCATCTTTGGAACTCCTTGGTTGCCTTCACATCCAAGTAAGCCCAAAGTAACCCGAAACATACATCTCCGGAGGGAGGCCTAACGTGGCAAACGCCATCTTAGACCGCCCAGAAGATATGCTTGGGGGACATCACTACATGTACTTAATTAAGTTAATTAAGGACAGCACATACATGAAAACCCCATTTGGCAATCCCGCTGGCGCCCTATGACGTCAGAGAGACCCAGAGGTTACATATACGACAACAGATCTTTGGAACTCCTTGGTTGCCTTCACATCCAAGTAAGCCCAAAGTTGGAGGACGGCACTACATGTACTTAATTAAGTTAATTAGGGATGGATATTTACAATGAAACGATGATGGATTTTGTGATGTAATGACGTTAGACGGCACAATGCCATATATATCTCCACTCGAGTGTTGCGGGAAATTTTAGGCATACCATATACTTAATTAAGGATGGTATTATTCAATGAAACGATTGATGTGGGACGGCACAATTCCATATATACTTAATTAAGGATGGTATATACAATGAAACGATGATGGAATTTGTGATGTAATGATGTGGGACGGCACAAAGACAGCACAAACATGAAACGACGGGGCAGATTTTCTACGGCCAATCCAACCAACTAAACTAAATTAACCCGGTTGCATGATTGACAAAAGACAACCACACGCCCGTGTTAATGGCGTTGGTTAGTTTTGATTGGTCGGATTTGGCTTTCGAAAGCCCCAAGCTTATTACGAGTCAAAACGTATATAAGGTGACTAATACAGCAGCGTTGATTCACGAGTGTGTTATTTTATTTCCTTGAATTACTTATTAATGCTGTTTCACAACATTTAAATGAGACAAAATATTTAAAAAAAACACTAAACAAAATAATACAGTTGTTAGATAACAGCGTGTATTCTCCCTGTTCTAATTCTCTAAACAAAATGCATTATCGATTAGATCACAAAGAGCTGTATACAGAGGAATTTTAACCACGCCCACCTACTTCAATGAATAGGAAACACTAGTGTTTCATACTCGTTCCGGCTGAGCGAACATAGGTAATGCGCTGGATTATAAAGAACGTCTGTACTAAAAGTGTATTAATACCTGAATTTAGATGGTCTAAATAAATACATCTGTTTAAATAATGCAGTTTTAGCCAAAGCGACAATAAAAAGTTTTAGAATTGATAAATACAGCTCTACCGAAACTCATGATACTCCATTACAGTCACGTGGGCGCGCACATGTCAATTATACCTCTCTACAGGTAATAGCAGACGACAAATACCTTTGACGGTCATAATACAAGGGAACTTAGTGAGTAGAGTGTTATGAGTGGTTGGACTTATACATAAAGGATTTATCTCCCTTGAATCGTTTCAGGTGTATACGAATTTTATTTTATGGCCATTGTTCTTTTCACAGAGCTGTTTTAATTATATTTTCTGCAACAAATCGTATTGAAGTCCCACAAATGTCAAAGTTTCTACTGGCTTCATTTATCGACTGAAAGCTTCTCTCTTCATTATTTTCTAAATCAAACGATTTGACCCCCCTAGGGCATTTTGCGTGTTTGCCAGTTCCACCTAATTTTGCATTCCGACTTTGTGAGACGGCTTGAAGATTCTCAAGACAATTATCAGTCTTCACGCCATTTATGTGATCAATCACAAAGCCATTTTTAATCAATCCGTTATGACATTCAAAAATAATTCTATGACAGAGATATGTTTTATTTCTAGCACTAAACAGCAAGTATCCCATATTATTCAGAGATCCAACCGGTTTCTTTAGTCTGCGGTGCCTGACAATACCATCACTGGAGGCTTCATAATTAACAATCACTGGATGGGGTCTGAAATCTTGGCTCATTTGTATAATAATACTACTTATCTAATTTATTATCTGCTTTAATTATAAACCTCTGGATATAATCTTGAGGCGTTTTGATGACTTTGTCATCGTTAGGGTCAATGACGGTATTTTTTATTCGTTTGTCATAATAGCCTTTTAGTTCCTTGTATCGTTTGCCGCCGCAACTGAGACATAATTGTGATTTTCCTCTAACGCCCACCCCACATCGGAGGCATGGGAGAGGGCCGAAGGAACCGTTGCGAACGCTTTGTAAATGATACCCACAGAATTCGCTTCTGCATGATTTGTTACACGGGGTTGTTGATCCAATCATAAGTCATTTGCAGTGATTCATTATACTATATTTTTCTATTTAAATACTTGTTTTAATTATAACATGGAGGAGTTCGAGAGATTATCAGCAATTAAGCCTTTCAAAATTGTTAAATTCAATCTCGATAGAACCCTCAAAGATGTGCCAAAAAGGGCAATAACGGATAGAGCCCTGATAAATAAAATTCGTGACTGTATTAATGAATTCAAGCACGACGGTGCATGTCATAGCTGGTCAACATTTCGAATTGATGGCGCTTTTGATGCCACCATGAACGACAGCAACGCAGCGTTGATGTTATCACAACTTGGCAACAAAAAGTACTTTTTTAGAGTGAAATTCATTATCCGTGTAGAATCAGATGGTTGGATTATACGAGACACATTTGAACCGAATCTCAAAGACAAGAAAACAGTCGTTGTTAGCCGTGATTCTAAGCCGGGTCTGTTAACTGGAATTGACAAACCATACTATGAACGAGCATATTCTGAAACAGCAGTTGTGTATGGGATATATCCGTTAAATGAAAAACCTGATATAAGAAAACTTAAACCAATGAAACAGTCGTCGCCTGCGACTTCGTCGTCAGTGGCCTTGCCACTCAATTGTGTAGCAGCACGAATAACAGAACATTTTACAAATGCATCCCGTGGGAACAAACTTACCGATCTACGGCGTAGCAAAATAGCTCAATGGGAGTTAACGGTGAAAAACCGCGGAGCGACTATTAGCGATATAGCAAAATTAGAAACGGCGCTGAGATTTCCAATAACTGTTACAACGATAACCGGAGAAGTTTTATACGAATCAAAATATAAATCAAAGGGAGCCCCAATTAAAATTATTGATCATAACGAACACGCATGGACGTCCGCGGTCACAATATTTCCACGAAACAGAACAATAAAGTATATACCCGACGAATTCTTACGAGAAGAATTTTCCAGGGACGGTTTTCACGCTGAAAAGAAACTATTCGATGCTATTGCGCATTTAAGTAAAAACGACCCCGTGTCGGTGTGGTTACTTCGCAGCACTGAAAACGACCCGGATACGTTTGATCAGTTTGTAAGACCAAACGGTGAATTATATCGCACTGAAGCATTTCACAACAAAATGAAAAAAATAGCTAGTGGGTTTTTAACGGCGTGTGGCGAAGCCACCAGTGATGAAATCATCAACGACGAACAATTATTGACAAACTGTTTTACAATCCCGTCGGTTGCAGCTCATTTTGCGAGAATCAAAAACGCATGGAAACCAACACGCGTAGAATTCTTGCCAGACATTGAGGCTAGTTGTTTAGAATTTAATCATGGCGGTTTATGGAATCAAAAATACAACCATGATAATATCATTTCAGTTGATATGGTTGCTTGTTATATAGCGAGTTTTCTTGGTTATGGAGAGTGTACTGAGTATTTTAAACGATTTGGACACCCCGTACATGAAATGACTCGTGTTGCAATTAATGGGCCGCTGCCTAATTTTGATTTAACTGGATTCGCTCGTGTAGTATCATTTGAATTTGCAGCAGGACTTCATCGCTGTTGTTATATTTGGATTGGTAGACACATGTCTGAAAAGAAGTGGCTGCCAATAGCGTTATTACGATTCATGATTGATACAAAAATGTTAATTTCGCTGACGGTCAGTGAAGCAATTATATCATATCGGAAACAAACCAATGTCTGGTTACCAACACCGGAACGTCTTGATAGTATAATTGAGGAATCCAGAAAACATATTGATGCCAACGAAGAATATATCATTGAGTGGTCCAAACGGATATTTAATCAACGAAACATCGAAGCAAAAGATCTCGGCAGAAGAATAATCTAAAAATTCACTCAGGGAGGAAAAAAATGCGACTATAGACGATATTGTTCACGGCTGATTATGGATAACACCGAATATGACTTTGTAATCGCGGATGCAGTATCCAAAAACATATATGTGGATCGTAAAGATGCTTTTTTGTCCGATGGAACAAAATTGGGTACAGTTGCTACTTACAGCGACGGTTACAGATCTCCGTATACACATTTGAGGTCGTCCATGCTGGGTTATGCTTGTATTAATTTATTTTCAATGATAAATAGATTTCCTGACACTGCGGTTAGAGTTGCCATTGATTCATTTTACATTAACAGCAAGTACAGTTGCGCAGTTGCTGAATTCACTAATTCGGATGAAAGTTGGGGATCATGGAGAATTGAAAAAGAAATGTTGCGTGATTACTCTGAATCAGCAGACGTTGAAATTAAAAGTAATTACTTACGCAGTGATAATTTATCAGAACGTTCTAATGCACCACCGATATCAGATCCAATTTGTAGATATAAAACAGTTTATTTAAATGGCTGTGGCGGGTCAGGAAAAACGACGCATGCAATCGAGTTATATCGAGGACGCGTAAACATGATTGTGCTTACGCCAACACATAGTTTAGCCTTAGAGATAAAACAACGAGGCGTTTCTGCGTGTACGTATCATAGTTTTTTCAGATACAGTGGCGACAAATGGACACCTGAACGAATGGGAGATAAATTCATCCCCGATGTTATAATTTGGGATGAAGTATGCACAGTATCAACATAAATATTAAAGATGTTCTTGGATTGGCTGCTGACAAAAAACACGACCGTGATAATGTACGGAGATCATGGACAGCCACTACCATTTGTCGGCGCGGGTCCACATAAGTGGCTGAAAGAATTCGTGGACTATTATGAAGAAATTGATAGCGATTATAGGGCACTTGATGAACAATTAGGTGAGGTTAAAAAATTAATTAGATTACAACCGGATAGAATCCAATGTGAAATAATCAGAGAAATAATTCCTGAAACTTCCATGGAGGAATTTTGGGAAGCATGGAGACCAAACGATTTTGTAGTTGCTAGCAGAAAAATAGTCAGAGACACACTTCAGAAAAAGTTGTTTGAGCTACACAAAGAAAAATATCCCTTGATAAAAGTTCCATTGTGTTATAGACCCGCTGACACACGGCGACAGAATATTGAAGTTGAAATTCCAGGACAGCGCGAAAGACAAACACAAGTATTAAATGATATTGTATGCGTTGATATACAATTTGTCGAAGGCGCATTGCGTGCTAATAAATCGCCATGGACACTGGGTTATGTAACGACGATACATTCCTCGCAGGGATTAACCATCGCGGATACAATTGTTTGGATAGTCGATAATCGCATTGAGTGGTCAAATTTAATCTATCTTGCAGTGTCTAGAGTACGGCGAATAAATCAACTTCGAAGAATTGATTTCGATGATGACACCACAATGGATGATATTGATGTTAGCATCATTAATAAAAAAAACTCTCCGGTTACAAACTCCAAGACAAAAAAAAAACAACGAGAATTTGATATTGATGCTGAATTAATAATTACGCTGAAGCAACAACAAAATAATCACTGCGCGAGTTGCAATTGTATAATGCGTTGGCAGTATTCGGATAAAGATCCTCGCCAATTTACCGTAGATAGAAAAAATAACAGTCTCGGTCATGTCAGAAACAATGTGATGTTGACTTGTCTTGAGTGCAACAGACGCAACGGCGCTAGTTAAGACCATGCGGCGGCAATTGAGTATCATCAGGAATCACTTGTAATTGTTCGCGTGTAAAACCCCGCTGAGGGGCAGTTGAATCCAATTTATAGATTGGAGGTCTACCAGTTGATCGTGTTATAGTAGATATGCTATGCGTAGTGACACTCCAAATAGGATCAGTAGCCCTTTTTTACCACCTTCGAGTTCTTCTGGTTCATATACATATCTCACGGTGACATTGCCGAGAATTGGCTGAGAAACGCTATCCCGCTGTGGTTGTGGTATATACTTTTTCTTTATTGCGTTGCTAGGTTTCATATTGATTACTCTGGTAATCTCGTTATTTAGCGCTGCAACTACCCCTGGTAACCTTTTGACCCATTCACGGGATCGCTTTTCTTGGATGAATTCTTTTGCGTATTGATATCCAAATAACCGCTCAGCAAGAGTCCGATTAAATCGTTCTACAATTGCCTGATCGCGATGTAGTGCAGTATGGTGACATTGTGATCTTTCATCGCTGATAAAACAGCGCCTTGAAATTCCTTGCCAGGATCAACTTGTAACAGATTTGGCCAGTGTAGAGGGCCTCGTCGATAAATCTTTTCAAATGCAGAAGCAACTTCAGGTGATGATTTTGTTTTTAGCGGTTCTGCTTGCTTGTATCGACTCTCAACGTCAACTACGGTTAGCGCGTATTTGTAACCGTTGTCATGTGGTAAAAACAATAAATCAGCTTGATGAACTTCATTGGGTCCGGTTACATCAAAATGCGAGAAATTGATTTGTTTAGGACGCGGTAGATAAATTTGCCATATAGCCTGTTTGGATAACCAATCAGCCGCAGTGGCCTTTTTCACTTTTGCGGCGTTGGCGAGTTTATTGATTGCAGCGTTACCCCTCCAGTATCCCCTTGGAGAATAATAAATAGATTCCATATTATTAATTACCAGCGCCCATCATCAATTTGCCTTTCATAGCCGATTTTACCAACCACGAAGCCAATTTTTAGCGTTTATCGGATACTCGCCAGATCGGGGTTGATTTTGATCATCAAGTCTGATATCTAATCGTGTTCCGGGGCCACAGTAGCTATATCCTGGAAGGTGCTTTTCTCCGGGGTACTTTGCCCATGGGGTTCCAGGGAGTTTTGCCAATTTGGCTGCGATATTACCTCCTCGTTTTTTTTTAAAACATCTCCGGATTTCATAGAAACAAATCTAATTTTTTTTGTACCACACGTTGCACATCTACCAGTAAGTGCAGATCTGTTATTTTTAGTTGTAATCGTCGTCACATCATTTGTGTTAGTACGCGTTTTACACTTCACACAATATAGATCCATAATTTATGTATAGAGATATGAATATAATTGATTTTTCAGCGACTAAAACAAGAGAACCAGTTAAGCATCATGCAGCACTTCCAAACTCTATACGCGCAATTATAATCGGGCCATCTGGATCCGGCAAGACGCAATTGTTGCTCAATTTAATAGTGAGATGGATGAAGTGGGATAAGTTGTGTTTAGTTGCTCCTAGCGTAGATGATCAACTATGCTATGAAGTGTTAAAGGATTTTAACGAGAATGCATCAGAAATTAAATGTGAGAACGCCATTGATTTTATAACTGATATTGACGAGGCACCATCCGTGGATGACCTTGATGGGAGGATTAACAATTTAGTCGTATACGACGATGTGATGTTAGACAATCAACAAAACCCAGCTAGAATATTTTCCCGAGGCAGGCATAAAAACACCGACGTGATATATGTCACTCAACGCTACACTCAGATTCCAAAAGTGATCAGAGATAACTGTAATATTCTTGCTGCGTTTAACGGCGTTGATACACATACGTTGCGAAATATTTGGCAGACATGGTGTTCCGATATGGACTTCAATCAATTTAAAAATTTCTTTAGTAAAGCTCAGTCAACCCCGCATGGATTTATAACAATAAATTTACATGATCCTCGAACACGATATCGTATCGGACTTGATCAAATAAATTATTGACCCATAGCAGCAGGGGGGGGGGGGGAGGCAATGACATCACGACGAGACCGTATTTTGACTAAACGATGAAAACGGCCTTTGAGTATGATTTGCAAAAAACTTATGTTTCGAGCAAAGTAATCTTTTTTTTGGTTGAAAAAGAAGGATTCGAATTAATTCTCTCGAGATGTTTGTTAGATTTAGAGCAATTGATGTCTCGAACAAATGTCCGATTCGCCCCCCCCCCCCCCCCTGCTGCTTGATGTTATTAATATCTCTCCCTCTCATCCGGGGAATTCCCATCATTTTTCAAACCTGCCATCGTAAAGCCTCTGCTAAAAAGTCCAAACCATAACGATTTCAAGAACAACCTGCCAGTTTCTAATATCATGTTCATATAACAAATCTTAGAAAAAGTTGTTCTAACTCAACTGCTTTCTAATTTGAAATCAAACAACCTTTTTCTAGCAATGTACAGTCTGCATGTCACCATTGCCACAGTACTGAAACTTCTCTTCTGAAAGTATTTAATGACATTCCCTCTGCTTTGGATAGTGGAGAGATTACAGTCCATACCCCCCTTGATTTGTCTGCAGCATTTGACACAAAACACCACGATATATTACTTCATCGTCTACATCATGTATTTGGCATTAACAATACAACCTTACATCGGGTCAAGTCCTACTTTGTCAACAGGATGTGAAATTATGGATGCCATGTAACAAGCTGCAGATGAATGATGATACAACTGAGGCCATTCGGATCAGAACAAAAAGACTTTCTCATTCACATCCTTTACCTCAAACAATAAATATCAGCAATACCAACATTACATTCGCATAGTCAGTACGAAAATTAGGTGTTACTCTCGGCAACACTCTCACATTGCACCAACATGTCATGAACATATGAAGGCTGCATATCTTGAGTTGAGACGCATCAGCTCCATTCAAATAAATCTTTCATTTGATGCCACTAAACCACTTGTGTTTTCATTAGTTCTTTGCAGACTGGTCTATTGTAACTCAATAATGTCTGGTTTGTCTCAATATTTACTTCAGAAACTTCAAAATATTTAAAACACAGCTGCTTGGATCATCTTTAGAGTACTACGATCAGAACAAACCTCCCCACTGCTCTGTACCCTATACTGGCTATCCATTAGATCCAGAATCAAACACAACATTTGTTCTCTGTACTACGTTTCACTGACCGACTCCATTCCAACATACCTATCCGGCCTCACCCATGTGTACACACCAGCAAGATACTTACACTCTTCTTGCCAAATGTATACTCATTGTTCCTCTATGACAACAAAGTCATATCGACAACGTTCTTTTGCATACCATGGGCCAGCAATGAGGAATAAATTGCCCATTGAAATTAGACACAAAGACACAATGATCACTTTCAAGAGTGCTCTTAAAACGCACCTTTCTCGACCCCAAGAACAAACTTAAAGACCTAACAATATTTCGTACCTTAAACAGCATTTTCTATGTTTTCCAATTTTATGTTATTTTCGTGGTGTTTTTGGAGTTTTGGTTTTTCTTCTTTTTTCTGTAGTCATATCACTATAGATGTTGTAAAGAGCTTAGAGTTTTCAAAGAGTATGCGCTATACAAAGTCCTCATTATTATTATTATTATTATTATTATTATTATTATTATTATTATTATTATTATTATTATTATTTAAATGTGTGTATCAGGAGTTAAATTAATAGTCATTGTGTTGGTTTGATTGAAAGTGTTTGGAAGAAAACAGTACAATAAGAATGTCCATGCATTGTGTTTTACTGTTGAATTGTAGTATTCATTTTCTTATTACAGGTATAACACAGGCCTGGCTTTTCAAGTCTTATAGAATGGATCACGAATCACTGAATTGGTTCCGATTTACAAAATGTTTAGCAGATGTGGGAAATACAGTGCTCCGACGGTATCTGTATTTCCATGCAAGTACATGCAGTTTGAGTGGTTACCATGATATTTGGCAGCAAAATGTCAGTGACCAGTGCCAGTCAGGTGATCTGAATGTATTGTGGACTTCGCTTAATCAACACTCTTTGGCGCTAGGTGTAACAAATCAGCAGATTTTCCAGCCATTACTTACCAAGTGGAAAGGTAGTATTACGGGCTCACCTATGGAAATAAGAAAACAGCTGTCTGCTCTGGAAATCTGGGAAAAGGATTTAGGAGACACAATAGGTACAAATGCTATCCAGCCGAACACGCTGAACAAGATGTCCAGTGAAATACAAAACCTTGTGACAGAACATTGTTTATTGCTGACAGCTGTAAAGACATGGACCAAAGATTTTATCAATGTGTGTCATATGAATCAGTCGGATCTGCTGCATTTGATTGAGCAACATAATGAACGGACAACTAGTCTTTTGTCAACTTTCTTGCAGAAACTTGATGTAATTGTCAAACAAGGATCAGATGACTTAAAAGATGCCTTGCAAACATGTCAGCAAGATGATGGAAATTCTTCTAGCGAATTGAAAACAAACATACATACGTGTTTCATCTCTTGGAAATTAAATATAGACAAACTTATTGATTCATGGGTAACAAATATTCCAAACTGTTTTAATCAGAACATTTTGCAAAATCTATTAATATGCATGAGGAATGATCTCCCAGGAGTTCACAACACATGTCAAGTAAATATTAATATTTGTAGCACATGGCACACGGACTTACAGAACGAGTTGGCAGAATTGAACCATCAGTTACAGCAGGTTGGTCAGTCAACACAGGATCAACTGGATCTCGCTAGAAAATTGCATGAGAAACTCAAAATCTTTCCATCAGTATCTGAACGTCAAATCAAAGAGTTCTTTGATTCAAAGGAAACCTATTTGAAAAAACTTTTAAAGCGCCGTATTTTAACAGAACCACAGTGGCCATTGATGTTTCCATCTCAAGGTAGCATTAACCTTGAAACATTTGACATAACATTGTCATCTACTCTACTCAGAAACATATGCTCTGTTTATCCACCCGAGTTGGGATGGAGTGGTAAAACATTGGATACAGATCATTCTGTGGGGGCAGACTTGATGAGACTAAAACAATACAGAAATAACTATGTTGGTCACATACCACATTTTGCTTTGTCAGACTCCGATTTTGAAGAGATTTGGGGAATATTGGAAACTATTTTGCACAGACTTTCTGTGCCCTTAGGAAATGAATTCGGGCAAGAAATTCAACAGAAATTAATCGAATTAAGAACTTGTTCATTTGATGATCATGCAGAAATGAAACTTCAACTTGAGCTTCTCAACTGGTATAAGAGTGATTTAGGCCAGATGCCAGAAAAACTAGAAAACGTCTACCAATTACTAGAAGAAAAGCTTCACAATATGTCAAATCAAAATGTTGTCGTCCTGTCAGAGCTACAGCATTTGACGACTCAAATTGGAAATATGAATGAAGGTAATATCTGTCACTGAATTCTCCTAATATTGTTCATAATTTAATATTTTAATATATTAAACAGTTGTTTCATAGGGTTTTTAAATGCAGTTTGTTACTATGCCACAGTTCACAATGGAAAGGGTTTTGAGATAACACACTATTCTGCGTTTATAAAAGTGTGTTCATTGGTTGCATTACGTAAAACATTACAAAAATGAAAAGTTATATTCAGAATTATTATTATTGAGCCGAAATATACTACTTAAAGTGCTTAAATGTTTTTGTTATAAATTTTTTTTAACTGTTAATATGAAGAATTCTTTTTTAATACAAAAATGCGACTTTTAATATTGAAAGAAAATATAAATTAATTCTTTAGAAGCAGTACCTTTATAGATGATACTGTTAAGCAGGCCATGTAAAAGAAAACCAAGAAAGCTTTCTTCAAGCACTAGAAGATAAAGGTTCACAGTTTGACCAATCAAAGTGTAATATCTCTAATGGACCCATTTCACAAAATGTGTGTAGGAAGAGTTGTCATTCCTGATATTAAATCACTAAAAGTCAAAACGAGGTTATCGCGGCTGGGTGCGGGTTGTTTATAGTGACCGTCGTTGGATATAGTTGCCCAAGTTTGAAAGAAATCGTCGCGTTTCCTATTTAACTTAATCGTTCCATCCTTAATTTTACCAAGAAATGTTGTTTTTTTATTTGGCATAGGCTTGATACATGCTTTAGAAACAGAAACTCAATTTCTAAGCACCCATAAATATTATCATTTATACAAATATTTTTGCATCTATATATGATTCAGATCCATACTCGAAAACCTTAATATACCCATTCTCTCGACCTCATCTGGTGCGCTAAACTCTGATGAAACAACAAGCTTAGATGGATTGGTATATATTACGACTATGTTAACAATATATGTGGTGATCTGCGACAAGATAATGTTAATAATAATATAAAAACAATTAAACAAAGCAAGAAAAGAATCATGTTTTAAAATAAATATGTGATTTAGAATAAAGTGTTTATGAAAACAAATTAATTTTAAATCAAATTGAATATTTACTAAGGCCTGTAGGCCACCCATCTCTATATGCTTGTTTCTTACTGCACTGATTTTAAAATTAGGGTACTTAAGTATTTTTTTAAAATGCATATTTATAATGATTGGTATATAAAATATACTAAAGCGCTTCAAGTACTGGGCAATCTCAACTCAGTTATATACATAAATCAATTTGGGGAATTTTTCTATATATTTGTTGTTTGTTTGTTTGGTTTTTTTTACCTTTGTGGGAAATGTGCTAGGTTATGCAACAAAACATAGGGACAGTTGCCTGACCGGAAACATTTTGTTGGCCTTGGAATCTTGCATTTTAGCATCAGAATGATGGAAGTGAGAAGTACAAAAAAAGTTTGAAAACAACATGAAGCCAATAACAGGATGGATAGAGCATTTAAGTTAACATTGTTTCCATAAATAAGTATCTAGATGGTATTAAATTGTTGTATGGGAAACGTTTCCTACGAAAGATTTAGGGAAATCTAAATGTATGTGTTAATATGACTCATTGCTACATGTGTACATCCGATTTTTCATTTACATGCAAGCTATGTCTATTTACACGGTTTGAGTATACTTAGAGCAAAGAAAATACAATTGAATAACTTCAGTGGTGTACACGATGCCAGTTGTGCTGTGCTTTAATGTATTGTCTGCATAGAAGGCCGTAACCATGATGCAAATGAAACTGAGAAGGATTTTACAATTGCACCAATTCGTTCGTTAGGAGCCAGACTAAGTCTGGTTAGCACATTTTTCAGCAGAAGGAGAGTGCAAGTTCCCGTAGAATATTTTTTATTATTTTTGTTGTAGAGCATTACGCCATTTTTCAGCACAAGATAGGCTATACATGGCGGCCAGTAATACTAGTGGAGAAAAACCCGAGAAAACCCCCAGAAAGAACCACCGACCCACGAGAAGATACTGGCAAGCTTTCTCACATACCCACATTTGTAAAATCTGAGACTCGAACCCACGCAGACAGAGGTGAGATGGCAGTGATCCGTAATGGACAGCGCTTTAGGCCACTCGGCCACTCGCCCCCCACCCCCACCCCGGTAGATTATTGAAAAGAACTTTGCTGGAATTTATTAAATGAAGATGCAGTGAATGAAAACCTCTTGTTCTATCAAACTTAAATTAGAGGTCCACGGTATTACTGGTATACTGATTTACCATGGTATTTTTACTGTGTTATGATACATTTACACTGCAAGTAAATAATACTTGGAAATTCTGATGGAATCTTATTATGACTTAAATTATAATAAACATGGTGTTTTCATTCTTAATGACAGAATTGTTCAGCAACCTTTCTATTTTAAAAATGGTTGCATCGTCCCCAAGTTGATGGCGAATATTTCAAATATAATTTTATTACATACCCATTTAATCTTTTAATCCCAGGGTGTCTCAGCCCTCTTTAACGGACAGCTCGGGACAGTATTCGCCTCTTCCGTGTCGCCTTCGATGTCCTCAGTTATGATCGTGGCAACGACAAAATCGCTGGCGTTCTCTCTTTCCCGGTATCGCTTAAGTTTGACCTCCAACGATACTAGTTACGAGGTACGCACCCCTTCAAAACACCTGCAACTTGTTGTGTTCTGGGGGCAACAGCAACAACACCTTGTCGCCTACGTCGTACAGGCGTGGTTTCGCACGCTTGCTATAATACTTCACTTGACCCGCCTTCGCTAGCTTGAGGTTCTCTTGTGCGAGTGTGCATATTTCCTCCAGTTTGTTTCGCAAATCCTCCACGTACTGATAGGTAGTACTTCTTCGACAGCGTGATCGTCCGTCCACAGCTGTCTCAGTAAGGCGATTGGCCACGTATGGTCCTCCCGTACAATAGTTCAAAGTGAGAAAACCCTAAATTCACTTATGGTACTTCCCCATATGCAGAAAGCTTTGCAGGAATGTATCAATCCCAATCTTTGGGGCAGCCTTCGCACATCTTCTTGAGCGTCTTCTTCAATGTCCCGTTAAACCGTTCGACCAGTCCATTTCATTCCAGGTGGTACGGTGCTGTCGTGAGGTACTTTATCGACATCAGTCGGTTTACCTCTGCCATCACGCGACTCATGAATTGTGGTCAGCGCCGGATTAAGCACCGTGGAGGCCCATAGGCAGTCAAACGTTTGGGGCCCCAGACCCACGGTCACGGTCTCATGGGGGCCCCTGGGGGCCCCAAATGGGGCCCATAAAAGTCGCGGGGCCCATAGGCAGTTGCCTACTCTGCCTAATGGGTAATCCGGGACTGATTGTGGTCCTTGATCGGTCAGGATTTCGTCGGGAACTCCGACTCTTGACCAAATCCAAAACAACAACGCTTCAGGGACCGTTAGAATATAGCTATTCCCATGCGACGACGCGGGTTTTATATGGTCCGATTACGTCCATTACGACGCGTCGAAGGGTTCATCGATAAGAGGTTTACTCCCCAAGGGGACGGGTCGATGATCCGTTTTCGGTGCCATTCTCTCACACTTGTCACAGGAGAGACAGAATCGCTTGACATCTCCCTGGACCCTGGCCAGTAAAATTCTTTGACAAGACGGTCACACGTCTTGGCATTTCCCATGTGTCCTCCCATAAGACTCTCGTGCGCGAGTTTTAACACTTCGCCACGCTTCTCTTTTGGCATGAGAACTTATTTAAAGTGTTCGCTGCCTTTTCTGGCGGCGAGATATTATATCCTCAGGGTCTAACATAACCATGCTGAAATATGTTTTCTTCTAAGTTCATAAGTAAATAAAATATGCACAAAATTACGAACAGGAGTTCATTATAATGATTATGTTAATTAATATATATATATATATATATATATATATATATATATATATATATATATATATATATATATATATATATATATATATATATATATATATATATATATATATAAAACTAATAGTCTTCCGTACCAATGCATTTAGAGGCATGAATATATATATATAACAATGCTTATTCAACAGTACTCTTAGCTTATTTATTTCAATATCTATTGTATGGTTACTGTCCTCTGTGCGCTTCTGTAGTACTAGTGTGACAGTGATCGTAAACGTTTTCCATTTGTGAAGCTTAAAGCTAATTTAGAGAAATCAACTAGTGTATGATGGCGGAAACTAAAAGTGTTCATTGGTCCTGATCATGTCTGCAGGTGAAAGTTGTTGCCTCATCCAACTTGCTGTAACTTTCAGCAAATAAATAAACACCTACTGATTCCTTCCCAATGTGGAACATTGGCGGTTCAGTCACATGATCACATCTGACAACAATGTAGCAAAAGCCAGCATTGTTTAGTACATGTTTTAATATTTGATAGAACTTCTGGGTTGGCATACATAATATGTTCAGGCATTTAGTGTCCATGTAAATAATATATGGAAACGTCATCTTCTAATGTATTATTGTAAATTTTTAAACACTGTTGTTTGCTTGCTAAAATACTTCCTTATATTTAATGTGTAAATATGCAATGTGGGGAAACTAATTTATTAACATGTACTATAATGCCATATATATGAGCCAACAACTCAATGTAAACTGAACACATGAATTTTGTGTGTTTTAATAATTGAATTGGCCGAAGCCTGCTCCTCCAGCTCGTACTAGAGGCGATATCAGCGTTGAGTCATTCAAGCTTGCTAGTGTGTGTAACTTGTATCAGGAATTCTACGGTACCACACAACATGAGTTTACCCATGTACTGTTGATATGCTTGAGGCTTATTTGTATTATCGTATGTAATATGCATACGATTATTCACCTGAAACATTGGTGGTAGTGTTTACTTTAATTTATGTTTGATGTGCGGTATAAGCTGATGTTGAAAAATAACTCGACCCATGATGTTCGTTAAACGCTGGTGTTGTTATATACCTCATTTGGCAATTATGTTCGTTAGACGTTGGACTATAAATCGACCCTTTTAGCGACTTGTATGGCGAAATATGAAAACAAACTTCCAAGGATCTGGAAAGCATCTATCAAGAACCTCTGCTGGAGTATTGTTTCAAGTTCTTGAGGGTCTTTGAATAACTTTTGTCAGTTTCATTGTTAATGGTTTTTGTTTCTGTTTTTGGATTGCACGGGTACTTTTATGAACACATGGCTGTAACGTTATAGATCATGCAGAGCCTCCTTTGTTTAAATCACTTTACATTGTAAATTCCACCTTGTGAACAACGATGACAGAAAGGTGTAAAATGGTTTGGGTATGATAGCTGTAGTAGCTGTAATATTGGTCAGTAGAGCATCAGTCTCCGTTGAGGTATTGATACTTATCTACCGTATCATACTGTATCATACGGTATCATACTGTATCATACTGTAATATATAGTACCATGAAACATGAAAAAATGATAAATGTTGATGACTTATGCAAATTCATCTTACAGGTAAGGGCACCGTGAAAAATATTTCACATTTCCATGATTTTTGTTCATTTTGATGATATTACTGTTCATGCTTAAATCATCATACATCTCTCTTAATACTATAACCATACCAAAAATCGTAGTAAAGCTTTTCACCTTTCATTGGCTTTGGCATTTAACTCATGACTACATTTTTCTATTGAGAATGTATGTATTTGCTATCCTATTTAGAATCATTAAACATGAGGATGCATCTTCATGACCATGACTCCATCAATTTTAGTTTAGGTTATTACGGACCATATTGTATGCTTAACTGACATGGTTAATATTTGTTGTTCATGTTTCAGGCACTGTTCATACGTGAATCATAAAAGTGATAAAACTGTGTGGTGGTGGAATTGTTTTTTGATTGGATTTGGGATTATCTTTACATAGTAATCAATATTGTTTTTTTCTTCAAATTGTAGGTGAGTGCCATAGTATCATAGATTAAAATAGTTTTATGATGTTTGAGCTTATTAAAATGAATAATAACTCTTCAAAACACTTTATTTTATGTTTTGCTAAAACGTGACATTAGTTATAACTTTTAAGTATTTTTCTCTCATCTTTAGGATGCAGTATCCCACCTTCGATTTTGCAGGTCTTTGACCGTGATAACTTTATGAATCTGGCATGCCATAAACGTTTGTAACCACCTTGGGTCTTAATGATATTAGGTGTCGATAACAATATGTGAACGTAAACATTTGGAGCAAAGGTGTTCTCAGCTTCAGAAAATCATATCCTTTTACAACTAAATTGGAGGAAAAATACATTTAGTTCATCAGCTAATATCACCATAATTTTAATTGTAATATTTATTTATTTCTCATTTTATAATCGAATTGTAGATCAGAAGGCAAACGGGTCCAGTAAGCAGAATCAGAGAATAGGTGAGTACATTATAATATATTTATATATTTAAACCACAGTGAAATTATAGAGTAAGAAAATGAATGTGCATCTATATAATGCTTTCTTTAGTCATAAGCTTTATTTGCAAATGCTTTTGAATGTCATGATAACTTAACAAATATCCACAGGTAAAATAGTATTCTGTTGAATCATTATTTCCATTTTGTATAACTATTAGGATAGAATTTTTAGTAAAAGTAATAAGATTGACATTTTCTCTAAATTGTATTAAGTAATATTTCACTCATTTATATTAAAGTAATTTTCTAAAATATATTAAGATTAATTTGATTTATTTCTAAATCACAACTATATATTGATTAAATAAAAGTGAATGATGTTACAAGCAAAAGGCAATGTACATCGCTGTGCTATATTATTAAACCCAGTAAGAGTCAGTAAGCCACAAGATGTATCATTGGCATAATTTCAAGGAAAAGTGCTATTGCAACAACGTTCTGTCGAATGACGTAGAAACAGTATGGTTCTTATGAAGTTAAAATGAGAGAGACAAGTATTTTCTAGCTTCTGGATGAGAGGAATTTTATTTAAATAATCAACACACATATATTACTACATTCTAGAAACACATCTAGAACCTCTATAGGTGTCAGTAGGAAAATGTGTGTATGTTGATACAGAAGTTTTTAATTATGCCACGAAAATTTCTGAGAAATAAACCCCTACTTTATAATACTGCTGTTAAAATACTCAGTCAAGTTTAGTTGACAGATATAAGCAACACTAGCTCAGTTGCTACAGTGTTAGACTCGTAATCCAAAGTTCACATGTTCGATACCAGCACAGGTTAGCATGGTTGGTTGCCTCAGCGTGTCCTTGGGGCAACACGTTGGGTTCACATTTCCTATTCATATCACCAACGATATGTTAAATGTACCGACACAAACACAAAACGATCAGTTGACAGCCAGGCTTAACTGACATAATTCTTGTATCAAACCAATTTTTTCAGTGGTCTTTTCAAATGTTTTGGAGTTCAAAATGATTTTTCACATTTGTGATATTCATTGCATTCAATTCCAGTGGCAAATACATCAAATAAATTATCTATTATCTCGCCAAATATTGCAATTATCTATCTATACATATATCAATATATCTCGTTCTATTTATGTCAGGGGGATGTTTCAAATTAATCTTCCAATTAAAGCCCAAAATCTATCTATCTATCTATCTTATCTATCTATCTATCTATCTATCTATCTATCTATCTATCTATCTATATATATATATATATATATATATATATATATATATATATATATATATATATATATATATATATATATATATATATATTGTTACGTGCTTAGGCTCGAATAAGCAGCAACACAGAAACACAGAAAGAGTGAAAACTAACAAGCTTGTAAAATTTAACAAACGATTTATTAAGTACAATTAGTTTCATTAGAAAATAAATAAACTTAGGGTTTTAGAGAATCAAATCTAACATTAATCCAATATAGAAATTCACAAAAATAATCCATTAATGGAATTGTAAGAGTCCTGATAAATAAATGTTCTAATAGTTCCAGGTTCGAATCTTGTCGATGTAATCCAAAATGACTGACGATGTCACGTGATACAGTTCTTGTTTTTATAATAATCCCAAAAAAAATTATGAGCACATATTCTTTTCCAGATAAATAAAATAAATCCTCTTGCTCCAACGAATTGACTCAACTTCCAATATAACTCAAAAACACAACGAGTACTTTAAAGCCCATGGATTCTACTGAATTGGTTTCTCACCAAACAATAATTTAAATACCTGTTTTTATACGTAAACAAGGGATCACGTGATTTTCCAGAAGGTCACAGAAAGAACGTACGATCATAGAAACACGTACACAAGGAAATATCCAGAAGAAAAAATCATCCACTGTTCACCCCACAAAAAAATAAAAAAGATGTCCTTTGATTTAGCCAATCGTTTCCAAGGCTTGTTTATCACTCTGAAACAAGGCCAGAAATGAGGTTAACAAGTCAAGGTTAACCTGTATTTACAGATAAAGTTAGGTCATTGAGATTTTTCTAGAATAATCTCCCAATTAATAAACTTTTACCCAAAATGACAAATTTGGATCTGACATTTAAAAATAAATAATTTAAATCAAATAGACGTAACACCTTCCCCCCATAAAATAAAAAGAAAGGTTTATATGATAAAACTTTCTTTTTATCACAAACCAATTTACATCTGAGGTTAAAAGAACTTGTATAAATTACACAGTATAATAAATTGTTATACACGGGGAAAAAAGCGCCTGCAATTATATTATCTAGAAATAGCCTCAACCTTTTAACTTGTCCATGTCCCACAAAATGTCCTAAGAAAATCACAGTAGCACGGTAGAACTCACTTTTACAGAAATTAATTATCAAACATACATCAGTGAGTCTGTCAAAGAATTTTTGAATTGTTGCTAAATGTTCTGTCCAGGTGTCGTTGTATATGGTGGCGTCACAATTTTCTAGACCAGAGATGATCATTTTTATAAGACGTTGAAATGGACTTTCTTTATATTGGTAGAGTCCATCTGGAGTCACAAATGCCGATATTTCCTTTGCTCTTTCCGTTAGTGGAATCTGCCAAAATCCTTTCAGAAGGTCAAATTTGGTGACATACGTGGAATTCCCAATTTTAGCAATACAATTGTCAATTCTTGGTAATGGGAATGAATCTATTTTTGTCACACTGTTCACCTTCCTATAATCAGTGAACATACGGATAGTTTTATCTGGCTTTGGAACAAGTATGCATGGTGAACTACAATCACTTTTACTGGGCTCCATAAAATCATTCTCCAGCAAATATTGAATTTCCTTTTTTAAAAGTATTCCTGTTTGAATGGACTCATCGTGCATGGATGCTATTTAACAGGTTTGGAATTTTCAACTTCAACGTCATGAAAATTTTGTTTGCCCTTGTAAAAATATATGGATAAAAGTGCTCATATTCAAACAACAACCGTTTCAGTTCATTTCACTCCTGCACTTGCAAATGTGAAAGTTTTTGGTCTAGATTTTTCATAATTTCTGAATTACAAAGATTCGTCAATTCAATATCAGTTATCATTTCAATATCAGTAGAATCTGATGATATTCCTTCACCAAGTGGGACAGGTACAACTAAATTAATTACATATTTAACATGGCTATCTCTTTCAATATACCAGTACTCCTATAATTTATTTAAAACCCAGGAGCACTAATACTATCAAACTCAAAAGTTCTCTCTCTTGTAGTTATTTCAAACCATAGTTTCATTTTTAAATTAAATTGCTGAATGATGCCCAATTCATTCATAACTTGCTGGAAAATTCCAGACATGAAGTTTGAACCTTGATGAAACTGAATAAATTTGGGAAGGCCATACTGAGTAAAAAACTTTATCAAATCTTTTACTATTGTTTTATATTTTATATTCCTCAACGGAATAGCCTCTGGAAACCTTGTTGACGCACACATAATGGTCAACAGGTGTTGGTTACTTGACTTGGTCTTGGGTAAGGGATTTTCACAATCTACCATAATTCTACTAAATGGTTCGTCATAGGCATGAATAGGTTGCAGATGAGCCTTAGGTATCTTCTGATTGGGTTTTCCTACCATTTGACAAGTATGATAAGATCTACAGTATTTGACAACATCACTTTTGATGTTCGGCCAATAGAAGTGAGTCAAGATCTTGTGATAAGTTTTATTAATTCCTAAATGACCAGCCAAAAAACTTTCATGGGTCAGATTAAGTATTTCCTGTCTGTAAGATTTTGGAATTACTATTTGATAGTTCACCGACCACTGATCACCAGCAGGTACGTTGGGAGGTCTCCATTTGCTCATAAGAATTCCATTTTTTTATGAAATAACAGACAGGAACTACAGTGGTTTCAGTCTCACTTATGCCCCTTTGAAACAAACAGGAGATCTCAGGATCTTTTGCCTGTTCAACGAAAAGTGAATGTCGTTTATCACCCTGACTAGAATAAAGAGAATGAGCTGTTAAAAGAGGATCACTATGATCAATACCTTCTGATTGATCCAAACAAGGAGTAAAAGCGACCTCATCAAAAGCCTGACCTATATACGTGTCAGCTAAAGGAATACTGTCTTCATCAACATCATTCTAAGAGATTCCTTTGCCATAGCTCTGGTAACTGCACAAGCTTGAAATATCTCAGGGAATTCTTTTTCAATTGCATCAACTTTCTGATCCAAATTAGGCTTGACAGTTACAAGTGAATTAACCACAACCATCTAAGTCGTTGCATAGCAATAAATGGATGCCCTCAACAGTAAAACCAAGACTGTTCCGATTGTCACAGGTCCTGACACTAAGTCTGATGACAAATTTACACAATGGAGAGGAACATTAACAAAGCCGCACTCTACTCCCTGAATAAGAACACTTTCATTAGAAGAAGACTTCTCAGAAAAAGGCAAAGTACCTGATAATAAAAATCTGAAAAGCTCCTGTGTCCCTTCAAATTTTAATAGGGGTAGGATTGACTGAATCACCCAAGAGTGATATAGAACCCTTCGATATGAATGGTTCATAATTCTCCATAATAAAATCAGACTGGGATTTATTAGACCCAACAAATGAATTGCTTTCAATACATGACTGTGACCTTGACCTCTTGGAAATAAGAGCATTTGGAACAGGTCTGTCTTGATTCTGATGCCTATTATTCAATTTGTAATAATCAGAAGCAACTTGTCCTTTTTTCTTGCAAAAGGTACACGTCCGAAGAGACAAGGATCTAGAATCAAACTTCTCTGAAGTCTGAATTTTGAAAGTTGTGTTAGTTTGAGTTTTACAAGGGCTTGAATTAGGCGGAAATACTTTTCTGTCAGAAAATTGTTGAGTAGAAGTCTTGTTAACAAAAGGAACTTTATGTGTCAAAGAATATTCGTCAGCAGCTCGAGCAGCATTTTCCAAGGTTTCAATCTTATGCTTCAAGATAAGTTTTAACGTCACTATGGACACAGTTTTTGAACTCTTCGATTAATATAATTTGCTTGAGATTTTGATAATCTTGTTCGACTTTCTTGGCTAAGCACCATCTATCAAACAACTGCTTTTTTCTCTAGCAAATTCGACATGAGTTTGGCTGGCTTCTTTTCTGTAATTTCTGAATTTTTGCCTATAAGCTTCAGGAACTAATTCATAACCCCTTAGAATGCATTCTTTAACCACATCATAGTCACTACTTTGCTGAACAGACAGTGAAGTGTAAATCTCACTAGTCTTACCAGTAAGTACACATTGTAGTAACTGAGTCCAATTCTCTCTTGGCCACTTTAAATTTTCTGCAACTTTTTCAAAAAGAATGAAATATTTGTCTACCTCTTTTCTTTGAAAGTGGGCACTAATCTAATATTCCTTGCTAAATCAAAATTTTGATTTGAAGTATGATGATGATTCTCACTTGCCAGCTCCATTTCAATCATTTTACATTGATATTCCCTTTCTTCCTTCTCTCTCTCTCTCGTTCAATTTGTTTTTCTTGTAACTGAATGCGCATCTTCTCTTTTTGTAATTCAAACTGCCTTTCTTTCTCCTTTTTATCATGTCGTAATTGTCTTTCTTTCTCCTCTCTCTCTATCAATCGGCATATGCTCTTTTTGTAATTCAATTTGTCTTTCTTTCTCTTCTTTCTCTCTCTCAATCCGCATCTGCTCTTTTTGTAATTCAATCTGCCTTTCTTTCTCCTCTTTATCAGATTGTAATTGTCTTTCTTTATCCTCTCTCTATATATATATCAATCCGCATCTGCTCTTTTTGTAATTCAATCTGCCTTTCTTTCTCCTCTTTTTCATATTGTAATTGTCTTTCTTTCTCCTGTTTCTCTCTATCTCTCCTTTTCCTGAAATTCCAGCTTCTTCAACTCTAATTCCATCTGGAATTTTAATTCTAATTCTTTTAGTTTATTGTCAGAGTCTGATGTAGACTTACTGACCGAAAACAAAGCACTTTGTCCCAAAACATCCTTTTCCACCAAATACTGGACCAAAATCTTTTTGAAAGGGGGCACTAATCTAATATTCCTTGCTAAATCAAAATTTTTATTTGAAGTATGATGGTGATTCTCACTTGCCAGCTCCATTTCTTTCAATTTACATCGATATTCCCTTTCTTCCTTCTCTCCCTCTCGTTCAGTTTGTTTTTCTTGTAACTGAATGCGCATCTGCTCTTTTGTAATTCAAACTGCCTTACTTTCTCTTCTTTATCCTGTTGTAATTGTCTTTCTTTCTCCTTTCTCTCTCTCTCTCTCTCTCTCTCTCTCTCTCTCTCTCTCTCTCTATCAATCGGCATCTGCTCCTTTGTAATTCAATCTGCCTTTCTTTCTCCTCTTTTTCATATTGTAATTGTCATTCTTTCTCCCTTTCCTGTATCTCTCTCTCCCTCCTTTTCCTGAAATTCCAGCTTCTTCAACTCTAATTCCATCTGGAATTTTGATTCTAATTCCTTTAGTTTAATGCCAGAATCTGATGTAGAATTGCTGACCGAAATCAAAGCACTTTGTCCAAAAACATCCTTTTCCACCAAATACTGGACCAAAATATGTTTGATATCTTGTTTCGTTAAAGAAGCCTTGACTTCAGAAAGATCGTATTTTCTGGCAAGTTTTATCAACTCATCTTTTTTGAAAAGATCTAATTGCTCCTGGGTAGGATTAGAAAGAAATATTTATACTTTGGATGTCATTTTAGTACAAGCCTGTCAATCTCACTAAAGATTTAAAATTTTCAAAAACTAGGGGAATTCAAATTTAAAACAAAAGTTTTCTGAGAAAAATTATAGCCAAAATTCCAATTTATCTCAAACGAGCCTTTAATTTATATGTTACGTGCTTAGGCTTGAAAAAGCAGCAACACAGAAAGAGTAAAAACTAACAAGCTTGTAAAATTTAACAAACGAATTGTTAAGTACAATTAGTTTCATAAGAAAAAAAATAAACTTACGGTTTTAGAGAATCAAATTCAACATTAATCCAATATAGAAATTCAAAAAAATAATCCACTAATGGAATTGCAAGAGTCCTGATAAATACATGTTCTAATAGTTCCAGGTTCGGATCTTGACAATGTGATCCAAAATGGCTGATGATGTCACGTGATACAGTTCTTGTTTTTATAATAATCCAAATAAAAATTATGAGTACATATTCTTTTCCAAATAAATAAAATAAATCCTCTTGCTCCAACGAATTGACACAACTTCCAATATAACTCAAAACACAACTAGTACTTTAAAGCCCAGGGATTCTACTGAATTGTTATCTCCCAAACAATAATTTAAATACCTGGGTTTTTTTTCGTAAACAACGGATCACGTGATTTTCCAGAAGGTCACAGAAAGAACATACGATCATAAAAACACGTACACAAGGAAAAATCCAGAAGAAAAAATCATCCACTGTTCACCCCCCAAGAACTAAAAATAAAAAGATGTCCTTGGATTTAGCCAATCGTTTTCAAGGCTTGTTTATCACTCTGAAACAAGGCCAGAAATGAGGTTAACAAGTCAAGGTCAACCTGTGTTTACAGATAAAGTTAGGTCATTGAGATTTTTCTAGAAAAATTTCCCAATTAATGAATTTTAAACCCAAAATGACAAATTTGGATCTGACATTTAACAATAAATAATAGACGTAACAATATATATATATATATATATATATATATATATATATATATATATATATATATATATATATATATATATATATATATATATATATATATATATATATATATATATATATATATATATATACTTCATTTTCTCCAGAACGACTATCGGACAAATGTATTCACTGTTGGTTGTCTTGGTTGAAAAATTATGATCCGGCTTAAGTGCTAGAAATATATTTAGAAATTAAACAATTATATGAAATAAAAGAAATCAATATTTGTATCAGGAGTAGAATATCATGTCCAAGTCTTAATTATTTTTCCCAGGATGTGAAGCAAAACATGAACATTTTAAGGTCCCAGCTAGGGTTTCTCAAAAACAGTACTTTTAAAAAAAAACAGCTGTTTACTGTTTCTTATTTTACAAAAAAACAGCTGTTAACAGCTGTTTTACTGTTTTTCCTTAAAATGCATTAGAATAAAAAAAATTGTTCTGCAAATTTTTTTATTTATATGTTTTTAATGACATGTTTTAAAAAAACTTTTTTTACTTCTTCTTCGACTTATAAAATAATTTGAGGAAGACCAGTGCATTCAGCGATTTGTCAGATAAGCGAGATCTGATTTTAGTGCAAAAGCAAGCACTTACGGAGAAAACACGTTCCACGTCAGCTGAAGTGGGTTTGATCGCTAGTAGAGCATCATAAAGCTTTTGAAGATGATCTGTTCGTTTACCAGTGTTTTTAAACAATACAAATTCACTCTTCAACCATTTGAATTTATCTTGAGCAGCGTTAGTGGTGGTGGTACTCTCTTGAAGTTTCAAATTCAGCTCCTCTTGAAGTGACATTGTTCTTTCTTCTGCATCATTTAAAAGAGTTTCAGACTATTTGTCTTCATCATCATCATTGTAATCGTCAATAACACAGAATAAGCGAGAAGCAAGACTGGCGGCAAATATGAGTGTGTTTTTGATGGCGAAATAGAAGGATCTTTAAGTGAAAGTAAAAGGTTCATAACATCGTTGTTAATTCGCTCATCAATGCGTCTCTTTATGTTGTCATGAAGCGTTCGACTGATTTCATTATCGATGTCTGAGAGTTTTTGAAGCATAAATTTGATTATTACATCTGCAGAAACAATGTAGCATCTTCTTTGCTTAAATTTTTGACAGCAAGCTCAACTGGTTCTAGCACATTTTCTTCCTGCGGAGTTTAAGTCTCTGTAGCTGTAACACGGGATTGATGGCAAAAAGGAAAAGATCAATGAGTAAAATGCACAAATATTATTTACGCCGCCTGGGTTTATGTTTGGTGACACACTCCTTCTTCAAAATATCAATTGATTGACAAACTTTGCCTTGATACATACATCACAGAACATCTGTTTTAGAAAAAAATAAATAAAAAGAAACATTATTTTAAAACAATTATGCTGGAAATGAAAAATATATTATCTAAAACAGGGGTTTAAAACCTGAGAAACTAGAGTATTAAAATCTTTTGTGTATGATTAATTTATTTGAGGCATGGTACCGGATTGAATTTCAAATATCAGGTTTAATATTTAAATCTTGTTTTTTATTTTCTTGCGAAAAAAGAAAAAAGGAGTGTCGTTTTCTAAAATACGTGAAAAGTACAAATAAAACTGAAAAACTATTAAAGAAAAAACATAGGAATGTAGATAGCAAAGAATCATTATTACAGTCAATATATGGTTTCTTATAACTATAATGCAATTTTAAAATGTAATTTATGATTTATAAATAATAAGTAATTTTGTATTTTATTTATTTTTAGAATCTATTACATGTAAAATATTATAAACTTATTTTTATAATAATTTACTTAGATTGTATTATATTTGTTTTAAAAATATTATTTGATTATTACTAAAAAAAATAATAATAAATTTTTATAATATTAGGCAAGTTCGCGCCAAAAAATGTTTGGCGAGTTTGGCGTGAATTTGCCTATAGGATCTCCATTCCCACGCAAGGCAAGTTCACGCTCAACGAAATTTTTCCAGCTATGAACACATTTCGAGAAAGGATTTGAAAAAAGACCGTTACATGTTACGTAACCTCACTTTTATATTATTAGGCAAAAACATTTTAAACAATTTATATTTAATTTTAATTTTTTATTAAGCAAAGTTTTTTAAAGAAAAAACAGTAAAATCAGTTCCGAAAAAAACAGCTGTTTGCTGTTTTTGATTTTTCGCAAAAAAAACAGCTGTTTAACTGTAACAGTAAAACAGCTGTTAGAAACCCTAGTCCCAGCAAAGATACGATTTATATGTGTAAATCTGTATTCCTTAAACGTCTTCATTCTTCTTTTACTTGGGAATCTGAAAACCAGTTATGGACTATGAGTGATATTAATAATTATTATTATAATTATTATTCTACTACTACATGGTACCACAGTAATAATATTACTACTGTTTGAGATCATGGTCATGAATAATAATAATAATAATAATAATAATAATAATAATACTGTTGAAGATAATGAACATAATGATGTAAGGCTTTGCAAATATAATCATTTTATTAATTAACAGAGCTAACAAAGGGCGTGATTAAGGAGCATAACGAGAAAAAGAAGAATATTCATGTCAGCACCAGAGCTTATCAACATGCGAGAGAGATTTTGCTAAAACATAGGCATCTTGTATTGCGTGGAAGACCAGGAGACGGAAAGACACACACAGCATTGTCCCTAATTGCAAATTTAATGGAAACGTACCAAGAGATGCAGCCTGTAAAGGTCGATAAGCCTAGTCAGTGGGAGAAATTTGTAGATATGAAACAACCGTTGATTGTCTTTATGGATAATGTGCTAGGAAAATATGGAGTCTCAGAAACAGATCTTATTAAGTGGGAACATCTTTCAGAGTTAATCTACCCAAATATTGATGACAGCTTCATTTTCGTAATTGTTTGCCTTAGAGACCAAATTGCATTGAAGATTAAGAGATATATTCATAGAAATAAAGCCCTCTCATGGATGTTTGATTCCAATGTTATCAATATAAGTGATGAAAATAATTGTCTAACAAAACAGGAAAAAGAAGAAATATTGATGAAATATACCATGAAGCATTCGAAAACTCCAAGCAGTTTTGAGGTTGATAACATCGTCAATATTGAAAATCAAATAGGCTTTCCCGAGAATTGCAGAATCTGGAGTTGCCATTCACACTTGATCTTAGAAGATGTCTGTGTAAATAATATGTTTCTTGTTGAAGAAATACGAGATATCTCCAGTAAAGTTCACCAAGATTATTTGTTTCTGGTGTTGCTAATGCTATCTGGTGGTTCGTTATCATTGGACAAAAACACAGAAGAACTTATAAGTAAAATCAAGAAAATATCTAAATTGTGTGGTGTAAGAGAAAAGTTAACTATTTGTCAATTTAAGGGCATCGGTGACTCTCTCTGCAGTACATTTGTGGAGTATAACACTGAAACAAAGAAATTCAGCTTTCACCATGACACTGTTGAATTAGTGGTGTTTTTGTGTTTTGGAAGTGACTTCCCACAAATAACATTAGAAATGTGTTCTTTACAGGCACTGACAAAAATGTGTTGTGTGAGAAACAAAGACAACAGTTCAAATGATAGTTTCCTAAAGTTTAAGATTTTAATTGAAGATGATGCATATTTTACGGTCATTGTGGGAAGATTCAGTAACGCCCTCGAATCTAGAAAAAGAGAATTATTTCAATGTGTTGCAGAGGCACTTGTTTGGCAAAGCACACGATTTTTAGATTATTTTTTGAAAACTCTATCTTCCTCAGATCAAGTAGTCACTTTTCTGTCCATGCAAGATCTTGATGAACAGAGTCTACTGGTATATTTTATTTATGCTGATAACGCAACGGTTGTGAGAGGAATAGTTGACAAGATTGCCCAATTTAACATTCGAAACCATGACCTCGTCTCAAGACAGATTTTGCTTGCTACTGTCAATGCTTGCCTGGCAGATAAAGAACATATTTTCAATTATCTTGTTGATCATCAAGATAAGGTTGATGACTTTGTACTATTTGCAGCTGCCTCAACAGGAAATGTGTCAATTATGGACGCACTGTTACGTAATGGTGGAAATGTAAACGCCACGATAAGTGACAAGTTAAGTAAAGATCTTGCAAATACCATCAAGCACTGTGTTTCTTTTCCAAAAACTGAATCATACCATCATGATATTAACCTGTTCCAAGTCGCTTGCAGTAAGGGCAGAGTAGATATGGTAAAGTACCTCATGTCTTCCTATCCCAAGTTGATACAGAACACAAGTAGCCTGGGATACACATCTGCTCATTTCGCAGCACGTTCAGAAAATGTGGAAATTATGAAACTCCTTTCGGCAGAGGAATTAGTCACATGGAAAACTATTGACGGCATCACAGTGCTCCACACAGCAGCAGCAAATGGTAATTTGAAAATGGTGAAATTTTTAGCCGAAACGTTCCCTCAAATGGCATATGAAACCGACAATGACGGTTGGACAGTGTTACACTCGTCTGGCTTAGGGGGGAATATCCTTGTTTTAAAGACATTGCTAGAGAAAGGACTGGATATCATGGCTAGAACAGATACTGATGTGAATATACTTCATATATCAGCAGAAAAAAGTCATCTGCTCATGGTTAAATATTTGATTGAAACGTATCCCTTTTTAATTACACAAACAGATAATAAAGGGACAACTGCAGTACACTGTGCTGCCCATGGAGGCAATTTACAGATTTTAATGGCATTGCTGGAGAACGGATTGGACATCACAGCTATAAATAATGATGGGGAAAATGTACTCCATTTCTCAGCAAAGACCAATCACGTGCTCATGATTAAATATTTAATTCAATCATATCCTGATTTACATAAACAGAGACAAAAAAACGGGAGAACACCATTACACTACGCAGCTGGTTTAGGCGACGTTTCTATGATTGAGGCTTTGTTGCATGCAGGGTCAGATATTCTTGCACGAGACAATACAGGAGTCAACGTACTACATTTAGCAGCGTTGGACAAGAATATTTCCACCGTGGACTACTTACTTAAAACATACCCGCATCTTGAACAAGACAGTAACAACGATGGACTGACTGCTTTACACATATGTGCCCAAGGTGGTAGCATTAGGGTTATGGAGCTCTTGTTACAAGTAGGAAGTGATATTAAGGCTAGATCCAGATGTGGAAATAATGCACTGCACATTGCAGCACTTAATAACAAATTAGAAATGGTGAATTATTTGATTATGAAATGTCCGCAATTAATCCATATGACTGAAAACCAAGGGCTTACAGCTTTGCATGTAGCTGCAGAGGTAGGAGACGTACAAGTGATGGAATCTCTTATAAATGCAGGGTCTGATATCACAGCAAGTAACAGAGAAGGCACAAATGTATTCCATATGGCAGTAAGAAAAGACAGACTGTCTGCAGTACGATACTTACTGTACAAATTTCCCAAATTAGTACAACTTAATAATACAAAATTTGGATATACAGCATTACATTATGCCTGTGAAACAAGCGGTGTAACGATGTTTAAAGTCCTCATACAGGCGGGAGTCAATATCAAAGCTCGAACCAGAAATGGAAAGGATGTACTGCAACTTGCAGTGGAACATAATAATCTTTCCGTAGTGAATTATTTGACCGAATATTTGAGTCTTAAATAGCCATGGGGGACGGGTAGGGGACACTATGTATTTCAGTATGTAGGGAGAAGGTATATTTTATTCATTGAAATGGTCGTTGTCGTCACAGTAAAAGGATTAGTGAGCAGAATACTTAAAGGTCTTTCTGATATTTTAGTTTATAATCGCGTTCAAATTTACAGGACAATAGACTTAGTTTGGTACATGTTATATAATATGTCATATCTATGTACATGCTAGTTATCTTTAATTTGTCTTACGACACGTATTATGACAAATACTGCTGCGTAAATAATTTCCGTTAATCAGATTTACACAAAATAGAAAATATGTTTTACACTCAGTACGGATACAAAAGGTCTTAAATTTTTCTCCGGGATAAAACAGTTGTATAAAATAATTGACACCATTTCTACGCCGATAGAGACAGAAGATACATATAGTTATATCAGTTCCCGTGGACAGAGGTTGAAGGGTATTAAAGATTGCTGCTGTCGGTTTTAGGTTCTACACGATAACACCACTTGCTAGATTATAACGTAATGAAGTAAGTATTTCTACCCTACTGTAACGTTAATGTATTAAAATAAGTAACAGAAAAGCAGAGCTAAACGATGTGCTAAACGTAACAAAGAAGTTGATCATCTAAGCTGTAAAATGAAAATCCAAGAGAATCGAGAAACTCAAAACTCCTTCATATTAGTCCCAGACGTTTTAGCCACACACTAATATGGGCATTTTGTAAACCGATTGAACAATCTAAACAAAACAGCTTCCATTTGCATTTGACTGTTTACATTTTGTCAAGTTTTGTAAATATTTTTTGTCACGGAGATCGACGGAAAAATATAGTAGCGGTCCCTCATCAAAATACTTATGCTATCATGCATACACATATAAAATATTATCACCTAATACCTCTGTAATAGAATTCTGCTAAGAGGCTGATCTAGAGAAAATGTCATACAGTTCCTTATTGAATGAATTCTGATAAGAGGCTGATCTAGAGAAAATGTCATACAGTTCCTTATTGAATGAATTCTGATAAGAGGCTGATCTAGAGAAAATGTTATACAGTTTCTTATTAAATGAATTCTGATAAGATTCTGATCTAGAGAAAATGTTATACAGTTGCTTATTAAATGAATTCTGATAAGAGGCTGATGTAGAGAAAATGTCATACAGTTCCTTATTGAATGAATTCTGATATGAGGCAGATCCATATAAAATATCATCATATAATCCCTTAATAATATAATTTTGCTTTGATGCAGACCAAGAGAAAATAATATCACCAAATTATACCCTAATATAATTATATTATTAGATAGAGCAATACAATTGGTACAAGCTGCTGTTTCGCTTTGCACTTAACATTAAGAGGTTAGTGTTAGAATTGGTAAACCTGGTGTCAGAATAACGTGACCAGATGGGACATGATGACACATGTATGCGACACAATGCCCTAGTGCTAGACATCGTTGGAAACTGCCACGCTGTAGACATCATAGCAACATAAATAAAGTTACAAATCTACGTTACAAATCCATATAAGGCACACATAGTTTAGGTAGACTAAGATAAAATAATATTGTACAATCCGTCTAGCAAAATTAACCCAACCATGTATTCTCTTCGATGGATAGGTTAATATATGTTTAGAAAAAAAAAGAGTGGGAGAGAGAGAGATATGTTTGGTTAAAACAGACCTGAAGAAACTAAATTCAGCAAAAAAGAACGCTAATTTTAACATTCATTGAATAATGTTTTATTTAATCAAAAACAATTTTATGTGTCCTCGTTTTCGCTTAAATGTATAATAGTCATGAATACTACATTTAAATTGATAATGCACATTAATGAATCCCCATTAATAAATCAAGGTAAAATCAAGTCCCACACTGACATATTCATGTTTATGATCATTTTATAGTACTTTTTTAACTTCACAAATATACCAATGTAATATTGAAAATGTTATGAAATGTTTTAAATAAAGTTTTAAATATCTTCAATTTAAAAAAAAGTCATTAAGGAAATGTAACTCTGAAAATGTTTATAATATTTGTAAGGAAAATCATATTTGAAAATTTGTTTAATCAGTTGATAGTTGATCTAGTGCTTTTATTTTTATTCAAATATTGAATATTGTGCTGATCTCAAGATCTGACGGCTATTGCAAAATTGACATTAGCTAAATCAGTCACCCTGCTGGATTCCAATTATAATGCATTCAAACTCTCGATCAAGCTGCAGGGCCACAAGCCTTCAGGTAGTAAACATTCTGGTGCACTTATTTCAACCACAATACTTATACTGAATAGTTCAATTTTACTGGACTTTGCCAACTAAACGTTTACTGTCATATTCGTCAGATATTCATGATATATGTTCTGTTACGGAAAATAATTAATCATCGGTTCTGATTCGTTGTACTCATTATCATCACACAATTTAAATTTGAATGCAGTCTATATCATATATTTATCACTGGGAGTAGAAATGTTTGATTTAGCCCATTATTTATATGGTAATCTAGAATTTCAAATTTGTATTGTTAGTTTTAAAAGAATAAAGCACCCACCCACCGACCCCCAACTCAACACTGATTTTAAAGACATGTGTTAGGTTTACTAAGAAGCCAGTGGAGTATTCTCAAAAAATCTGACAGGTAAGATCAGACAGTGTTGACAGAAGCAAACAATGTTTCATAGTGTTTAGAATAATATATGTTGCTTTGCTGTACTTATACCATGATCTGTGCGAGGATGTTTTCTGTAGTAAAAATCAAATATGAACTATATGACATGGAAAAATGCAAACACTAACTAGTGCTAAATACGAGAATTCTCTATAACTATTATATCTGACATAATGTTTTCTTTACTAGTTAAATCAAGCAGTATCTGTTTCAGATTCGTATGGAATGAAATGTTACTAGTATTGTTAATTTTGCAAGCTGAAGATTACCATATCTAGCTGACTGACACGTTAAGTAAATATTTGATTATTGATAACATTGATTACATGATGTGGATATAAATTATAACTAGCAATGATGTGATTAATATAATTGTTCAATAACGAAGAGAAGGATCATTCTGATTATCATGCACAACTATATGGTCTTAAATTCAGTAAGAGGCTAGAGCGAAAGACGAACAAGTTTATAAAGTTCAACAAATAATTGATTTAACTAGAATACAAAGTCAAAATAAATCTTGCAGTATTGTGTATGAAATCCCAAATATTCCTAAAGTCCTCAAGTCCAAAAGAGTAGAGTTCTAATTAAATTACAGCCATGTTCCAAATATAATTCAACACAGGATGTGTTCATGCGTCTTTAGTCTTGAATGTGCTAATGACCTGGGATATGGCGATGTTTTAACAGTTTTTGACGAATCACAATAATGTGATCTAAATATATCCTTGCCCGAATTTACTATGATCCAAATTAATACTTAAGTCCAAGAATATTATAAATCTCTTTGTAATTCCAGTGAACACTTTAAGTAACTAAATCCACCTATAGTTAAAAACCTGAACAAAAAAGTAAAAACTGATTCTACTTTGGATGCCAACACAAGAATGCTTCCAAGGAAACACCATTGGTATAAAATGCTGATATAAGCAATTGAAGTCGGGATGTTGGTCAGCTACATTCTAAAACATTGAAATTTGTCAATAAGTTTAGACTATTCGAATCGAAAGGTCGGTTTCCTAGATTCAGATTTAAGTAAACATGTTTACATCCATTGATAATGATCCTAATAATTAATCTATACTCATAGAGAAATATTAGCTATATATTATGTTGTTTACATAAATGCCACTGGTAGAAAACATCACAGGCTTGATTTGGATTAAGAAGGTAAAGTAAGTATAAGTTACAAATATATATATATATATATATATATATATATATATATATATATATATATATATATATATATATATATATATATATATATATATATATATATAAACATGGGGAAGAAAGCCAACAAACAAAACGACTTAAATATACATAATAATCAACTATCATAGTATAGATCCCCCATATATCTAAACTAGACCTATGGATGTCATTTATGATAGGACCCAGTGTCATTTTTGAAATCCTAATACATTATACATTACACATGACAACTTAGTTCCGAAGGCTCATGACTAATGTTGATGACACCTAATGATTTTGTCTCCCACTAATTTAGTTCAGTCATATATAACTCATGGTATTAATTATATCTATCAAAGTTGTAACTGAAAGTGTCCGAAAGTTATAAAGAATTTTAAAGAAATTAGTTCTCCACGCATATGTATTTTGTGAATATGCTAATGCATACATGTAAGTAAAACCACTGTTAGCAAATCAGTTTGTGCTGGAATTACTTAAAAATATCATTAGTTCAATACTCAACAGCAACAGTGAATAAAAGGACAGAATAAATGGTCGTAACTTAGTGTTGCAAAGTTGATATTAACCCTTACCTCTTCGGTACCGACTCCATCTTTCTGTTATGACCTTACTGTCCGTGAACGTTTTACCAGAGCAGCTTACCGTATATGTTTGCTTACACAACTGCCTGTCTGGATTCTATGAGGTTTTGTTCTTTTGGTAGAGTTTTGGTTCATCAAAGGGACACTTGATGCGTTGAAAGTGATTTATTTTGACAGTCACCAATTAGACACAGAAGTGCCGAATTTTCTGCAGCACTTAGGTGGAAGGACATACATTTTGCTATTCTCTATTTCTGCAAATGTATGTATGTACGTACGTACGTATGTATGCATGCATCATTGTGTGTGTATATAATTGTGTATAATTGCTGGGAAGTTTGTTAAGGAAATCTGTAACCATATAAACTAAATATATGGGGTAAATAATGCTATGAAAAGTAATACTTCATTACAGAGTTGAAAAATCATCATTGGCAATACATTGCAAGTCTATCTACAATTTGAGTATAATGGCTGACAAGTGTATTCACCCTCACTCAAACGCATATTCTAACGAGATGCATGCTTGCTAAGCATCCTCTCTCCCAGTTTGCAAAACAAGGAATGCTGTAAAGAAGTGATTGAAACGTACGTAATATATTTTTATGTGTATTCTTTTAAACCCATTTTATATTGAGGGTGTAAGACAGAGAATTGCATGAATACTTCTACATTAAGGGCAAATATCAGATAGGATAGTCTGATGTCAAATGATTTTGACGGCTTTTGAACTGCAGTTATATATTTTTCACCAGTTTAATAACAATATAACTCAAAAGTAATTTACTGAGTCACTATATGATGTCATAAGTGTCTACCTAGATATAAAACAACATGAGCTTATCAATGCATATTACTACATTCTCTTGCCTGGAATACATGTACTACATCTACATTTTATCTTCTTCCACGTCAGTGAGTTCCGTGTTGTGTCAATATCTAAGGAAATGATAATATGACAATCCTTTCTCTTGATTTGTCTAACAAAATAATTCGGTTTGGGTAGAATTGTGTTACTATTTTCTCTGGGCCTGCTTCACAGCAGAATTATGTTAATTATGAACTGTGTGATAATATTTTCTATTTCTCTTATAGCATAATCATATTAAAAGATTGTATTATTATCGGTCTGACAGCCATTTCTCTTATGAACTCAATAGTTGTAGGATAAAATGACAATGTGAATGATGTAATATGATTGTATAAATCGTAAAAAAAAAACATTAACTCAATCATCCATACGGAAAGGATCCCAAACGTGCACACAGCTTTATTATTACAATTAATTTGTAAAACTTATAAACACGTATTTATGTATCATATTCAATCTACGGATATGGATATTCAATCTACGTCACAATACATATATATACTTTACACGGCTACTGCATTACCAGCATTTTAACGCGTTTTCCTTCTCATAGTTTAAGATTTAATAATAAATGTTACCTAATGTAAACTTGATATCAGACCATGTATATATAACATTATGTTTCGGTTAAGACTAAAGTTGGAATAAGGTTAGACGTAATATAATGTTTCATTAAAGTAGAATCGTACCTACCCTTTCGAAATGAAAGAAGTATCTGCCAGCTTTTTAATTTGAATTCGAATGAGCAAACCAAAACTAGCATTTCAAACAAAGTACACTGTCTCCATATGCGTAGTAAACCGATTCCCAAAGCTAGGTAACATATAAGTTTGCAAAATATCATAACCGCACATCTCAGTAATTTATACTCACAATAATATAAGCTTGTGCAATTAAACAATTTATTAATTTTATCTTTCAACGGATACAAATAAAAATCAAGATTAGGCTTTAAGTCTCTGACAGTGACATCAGGCAGTATCTCCATTCACTATATATAGTATACATGGACGTTCAAGTGGAACAGATTGCACATTGCTTCAAACTGGTTATCTCCATAGCAGAGAATGAGTCACAGGCCATACAACGTCATCATGTAGTCATAATAACCTCGCTGTTCGCCAATGAAAATGGAACCAAATCAAAGTCACCCTGGTCCTGCATACCCATCGTTGTATATAAAACAACTTGTTTAATTGAACTCTCCTTTCAGTAGCGATATATCATATTTACATTATCATGGCTATTCGTGTTTTCGTATAGTTGTATATAATTTATATATATCATGTGATCTGAATTGTTTACATTATTTTGTGTTACAAAAGACATACGTCATACATTGTATATATATATATATATATATATATATATATATATATACATTATATTTCCGTATGCATTCTATATGGCATCTAAATTGTATACATTATATTCTTTTTGTATTCATAATTGGAATATATCATGTTTTATATCTAAATGTATATGTTATTGTTCCTAGATATTTCTAACATTCATCGTTATTGTATATAAATTGTATGCAAAATGATGTATATTTCCACGTGTTCTGAACATACATTGTATATTGTATTTAATTACATGCATTATATTTCCATATGTTAATAACATGCATTATATATATATATATATATATATATATATATATATATATATATATATATATATATATATATATATATATATATATATATATATTATAATGTATTATGCAACATATTTGAATTCCCAATATAATCCAGTTTCATTCTTTCAACTGTTAGCTTTTCACTTGAGCTTTTTTATTATAAAGTACGAGATATGCACGAGTGGAAACATTTGCTTCTTTGACGGATTACGAGACGCATGTAGAAGTGTTCTTGGTTGATTTACTCATTGAAACTAGCAGTTTATGTCCGAATGATGTCTTGATGCTGCAGTATCACGCAAGAACAGACGAAAACAATTAATACACACAGTTTCATAAATATATATGATCTAGTTAAGGCATTGTTTTACTCTAGTGCCATTCTACGAGAAGAGTAATTGTGAGGGTTTGTATAAAACCTACTTTATCGTCGTATGGCTTTCTAATACCAATGCCATGATATAAACATTTTTTAAGTAATTGTTAATTATTGTCCAAAACAAAATCACCAAGTTTTATTCAAATGAAACTTTCGTCATAGTTGATACTAACTGTCCTTAACATATAGCAATAAGATCAACTATCGTTAGTACTTGCTAGTGAAAGGAAGTTACACTGCAGCTACATGGAGAGGATATTGATATTTAAATGAACGTAATGGACAGATCGCAAATAATGGATCTTAATCTTATCAGAAATATATTGTATGAAAACCATTTGAATCATCCTGGTCCAATATAAAAGGTCCAGATTTGTTATTTACCCTGTTGGGAAATACAATGTATTTGTACATACAAACACACCTTATAGAACTATTTTTCATTACAATTAACATGTATGCTTATAAACATAGGCGAACAAAATGCCATGATCATAAAAGAATATCTCCATATATTGTGTCTCCCTAGTTCGTCTCCCACTATCGTGATGATTTATATATAAGCATGTTTATATAGCTTAATTTGTAATTACGGATTACAATATTAGTTTCTATTCATTTTTATTTGTGCTATAATACATCACACTTTACATGTTCTGTGGGCTTTTAGTAAAAGTTCTACATAATGTCTCAAGTAGTAACTGTCAAAGTAGGTTAAAAGAAATACCATATTTCGACAAAATTGCTATGCAAATGTTCTAGCTGCAAAATGTTATTGACATGTGCTGCAAAGTTTCAGTAATCTGCTATTATATGGGCACTTGTTATAAATATTTTCCAGCTATATACACCCCTTTAGATTTGTGGATTAACGAAATAAAATAGATGAAGTTACTATATTAGTATTATAATGCCTTCTCCATTGGGACAGTTCTTTCAAATGCTGTTTCGTGGATATAGTGCACAAAACAAAGGTAATGTAACCAAATAACTTCAGACAATATGTCTTAAGGTAGAAATATCAAAACTAAATTTGTTAATTCGCATTATATAATGTGACATTATATGACGCGGGTATGTGTGAATAATGGATACACATAATAATCTTTGCCTAGCACATCTGTATGTGATAATTGCCTCAGAATCTGAACATACTCATTTCAGTAGAATAATTGAACAATCCTATCATCAGATACGCTTTGATAAAAGTAGTAATTCTCATTTTATTATTATTATGATTCTTTAGTATGGCACTGATGTTTTTTCTTGTCTATATTACATTAACCAATCAAAGTACTGAATGCAATCTCTAACATTTAGAGTGGTTGATGGACAAGGAAGAATAATATTATCATGCATGAGCTAATGAAAGAAATGGTTTTGTATGTAAAGTTACCCGTCGAGGAGTAATTGAACTGCATCTATATGATGTTGTGCGAATCAGACACACACTAGCTTATGAAAAATGTTGTCACTGTATGACTATATGTACAAAGTTCTTGGGTTCATAGCACTGATATATATATATATATATATATATATACATCTCTGTGTGTGTGTACTTAATAAACTTCGTGCATGTGCCGATACATCCCAACTATTTCTTTGGACAAAGAACAATTTATTTTACGTTTTTGTATTTTATTATTGTATTATTGCTAATATTCAATATATTTCACATGCAATATTCTGCAAACTGCAGTTATATTTTCTCATTGGTCACATTATAGTGATATTGTTCATTTGATCAATTTTAATTTGCTGTATCAGGTATATCATTATTAAATGTTTTGAACAACATCACCTTTGTTTACACATCTGACTTGAAGTCGATTTGCGTGTTCTGCAAATATGTCTGCTTCTCTTTAATAATTTGATAAAAAATATTATTGTAATTATTAATTATTTTTGCACAATTATTAGCGTCTGTAAGAGTCAATCAAACTGATACGCTGATATTATCATATATAATTTATTCATTATTTTATGAACGTTGAAATGTTTATTTCACATTTTTTGAGTTTCGTTCGCTAACTTGAAATGCATGTAACCACGTAGCAAGTCACTTATAATAAATTCATTACATTATTTTGCTGCAGTGCAAATCAAAGATAATGATCAATAGATACTCAAATGTTTAAAGTTTTAAAAACAGAATTCACAGGGTGAGATGAGCTTAAGACAAACGTTGTTAAGACGTTGCTACTTCCACATCATTCATCTTGTTTCATCAGTCTTTCGTAAACAACACGTTTTGCTTAAATCACATTTAAGACGACTTGTATTTCTAAAGGAAACGATCTTGTGCTTTATTGTTACCTAGTGTCATCGGTGAAATAATTTAGAACGGAGAAGATTGTTCAGTTTAAACTATTTGCAACGGTGTTTTATCGATTGTTATTTAAAATCTCTAGTTGACTTTTATAAAGAGACTTATCCTCATGAATTATTGAGGTAATCTTTCATTCTATTAGCGGAGTGTCGTATTAATATCGAAGCTATAACAGATCAAATTATGATCAAACTTCGTGTATAGGTTTATATCAATAAGATCTTGGGTAAGAAATGCTAAACATATCACATTGATCCGACTGTGACCGAACATGGAAAATGGGACTTAATGTAAAAGATTTCGGTGCATTTGGTAGCGAGCAAGATGTACACCCATTAATAGAGATGGTTTACATAGATTTTGTTCTTTCATTAGTACTTATTCCTGCCTATTGAAATGTACAAGACCAAAGCTATGTTGGTGATACATGCCCATTGAGACTTCTTGTTGGACTTCATTGCCAAACCCAAACGTATGCTGAGAAAGGAATCATATGGATTGCACTACGTTTTGGTCATTGTACAATTAATAGTATTATCCTTATACTATTGCAATGTCACACTGTTATTAAATGATTTGTTTGTCAATACAGTCCTTTCTAAACATACTTATGATTGATATAAAATAGTATTTAAGACAACTGACGAAAGGCTTCATTTCTAAGATCAGTGTTTTGTGAATACCTGAACATGTTATGAAATATATCAAGTTCATAGAGAATTCAAACATTCAAACGCAAACTATGCTATGCATTTATCTACGCATGGCTATTTTGTTAAAACAGAAAAAGTGTCCTTTGTCAAAACATCTACTCTGTGCAAGCTATTTCTAAAACATGTGTTTTTGGTGGTTGCTATACAAGCTAGCATTTTTGTTCACATCATGTACTTTCCACTCTATTAAGAATGCACTCATTTTTTTATAGTACAATTGAACTGTAATCAATGTTTTTGTATGTTTCTTTGCTAATATGTAGTATAGTTCATTTGAAAATATCTTCAAACCACTTTTATATTTTACTATTATTTGTTCGACAATTTAATGTTATTTCATATATGAATATATGTTTAGTTCTAGTGGTCAAATACCTTAGAAACTTGCTGGATGATCGATGGTCCACCATCCTTCCATCCGTCAATACAAGTTTGTCATTACAGCTACTAACAAATTGTTTTGGAAGATTGCTGAAAATCGTGTTACCTTTACACTTCATGAACAAAATGTCCAATTACCTTTTGGGTTTTATCATAAGAATCCCTACCATGTATTGATGGTCCTACAAGCGAATAGTGCTGTTCACACATCTAATTGTATTACCAGAGCAACCATCTTGAAAATATTATTCTCACTACATGTCCTGTATGGATGTTCATATTAAAATAGGGTGTTTGCTAGAATTTTGTCTATTTGGTCCTATATAAAAATAATATTTTCACTGAAATATCCAATATGACCGTTACAGAGACCATCTTAAAAATACGATTACCACAACTTCTCATGAACATTGTCATATAAACATTGAATTTTATCTGAAAGATTTCTTATGATGTATCGTTGGTACAAAACGGAAACAGTGGCAATCTGACTGCCAATATGACCAAGACAATAACCATCCAGAAAACCTTTTTATGACTACTTCCCGTCTGTTGCTAGTCATATATGTATTATTACTTCACCAGATACGTGTCAGGAGTTAATTTATCCTAAATTGATATGGTGCAAAGCTCCAATATCTTGAGAAAAAACTTTATTAAATACCTCTTAAACGGAATGTTGCTTTGACATTTAGTATTATTCAGAAGAGTTCTTGTGCCGGCTTGTCAGTCTGTAATTGTGACCAATCTCAATAAAATCAAATCTCCATTGTCCTTGGTGAAGAACTGTCAGAGACCGTTTAGAGGTCATGTTTGATGACCAATGTTATTACTATAATGGAAACTTGTATCAGCCAATCGGATGCAGTCTTATACATTATACAGTAGGAGGCATATCCTCGTGGCTGAAGAGCATCGATGTGTTCCGAACGTTTTGATTTACTTTCAGTGTTTTGAAATCTGCATTTCCATTAGTAAATTCAAAGATCGCCAAAAATTGACTCTAAATAATTTTACATATATTCGCTTAGGACAGTGAATATCTTATTTTAGTTATGTTGAAATGGTGGCCATCTTGAAATCTCTACTCAAAAAGAGATTACTACCTCAACATATCTCAATATTCTTCTTATGATACCTAATTTATCCTGATTTAAAAATGGGCTTGCTGAATATTCAGTATTGCTGCCATGATGGCTGTTTATACGATATTGCTGTCACTACTTACTTTGAATAGATTGTCACAACGGCATAGAGGTTTCATCAAGAGCCTTTTAAAGAATTCTACTTGGTACAATATGAAACTGGTCCCACTCTGATTCCCAACATGTAAAACCCAGCAGATAACTCTAAATTATTCAAATGACTGAAGAATAAATCAGAGATTGGATTATCATTCAGTTTAAAACGATGAAATGGACTCATCTAAGATTAATGGAAATTATTTTCAGACAGAATTTCCCCTCGATGTACACTTGCTATTTGCTATATCAGTTGTGTTATCAATAAATAATGTGAATATACTCTTCTTTATTTCCTTCTATATTTTGAGTTAGGACTGCACTGTTCTATTAAGTACTTTCGTTTCTATTTAAGAATTTGGTAATTAATAACTCTGCAAGCACTAATTATATAGTACATAAATAAAGGTTTAATGAGATTAACGTGTTGACATTGTTATTTAATGTGATTTGTATACTTCATTCATTCATTTATTTCAGTTTTTTAACCTGTTTATTTCATATGCTGGCAAAACAGTCCATAAGGACACCATTACTTATTAGTCGTCTGTTCAGAACGGTCGTTCCAGATTTATGTTGCAAATTTTCTATGTAAATGGCCTGTATATAATGGTCAGCCGCCCTATGTTGTCCGAATCCAGGTATTCCTATCTAACCAAAGGTTTCTCCCTGCCTTTATTGATCTACAGTGACAGTTCAGTCAATGCAAACAGATGTTGTTTTTATTTATGGAGTATGCATTGTTCAGATAAAGAAATATAATGTAAATAGGTATCAAATATATTCCATCTTGCATTTACTTTAAACTGATGTTACATTGGCAAAATGTACTTCAAAGGTATTGATATATCAAATTCAAACGCGTATTAAAATGGGATGATTACTAGAATTTTTTCAATTTGGTCCTATATAGTGGGTCCTGCGTAGTGGGTGGAAACTATTCGTTTGCTGGATGGTGGTATTGTATCAGCTAAGACAAAACTTAATGGTCAAAAGATACCCAAACATTTGGAACTAATAAAACACTGGTGAAATGTATTTAAGACAAACTTTGCGAGTGTAGTACATGTACTCTGTTACGTGCTTCGGCTCGAATAAGCAGCAACATAGAAAGAAGTGAAAATAACAAGCTTGTAAAAATTTAACAGACGATTTATTGAGTACAAATATTTTCATAAAAGAAAATAAATAAACTTACGGTTTTAGAGAATCAAGTCCAAAAATTAATCTAAAAAGAATTCACAATAAAATCCACTAATGGAATTCCAAGAGTCCTGATAATAAAATGTCCTAATAATTCCCGGTTCGAAACTTGATGTAATCCAATATGGACAACGATGTCACGTGATGAAGTCAGTTTTAGTTTTATAATAATCCAAATGAACACAAGTAATTTCTAGATAAATAACACAATAAATTCCTCTTGATCCCAAACGAATTTGAAATAATTTACACTCAAACAATAACACACATATCTTAGTATTCCAAAGCTCAGAATAACTACTGAAGTGTTCTCTCCCAAACAATAATTTATATACCTGTTTTTACGTAAACAGGAAAGGGGTCACAACCTTCCATAATCTTTCCGAACAATCTCACGTTCAAGAACTCACGCAAACATCGTATGACCCAACTAAATTAGAAAGATTTTTATACTTTACTCCATTTTGTCCTTGGAATCAACCAATCATTTTAAAAGCCTGTTTATCAGCCTTGAAACAAGGCCAGAAATGAGGTTAACATATGATGTTTACTTGTAAAGTATATAGGTCATGCTTGCTGCAACTCGTGAGAGACGACACAGAAATGTATCCCAGATACCAACAACCACTGGTGTCCTATGCCCCACCTGCAGCTGCATGTGTGTATCGGAATTTGGACTCCAGAGTCACATGCGCGTCCACCGTTGAATCAGAGTGCACAACTTGTCTTCCTGGACTCGAGAGACTACCAAGAGATATAGGTCATCCATTTCTATAAAATCTCTCCCAACTAACGAATTTTAAACCCAAAATGTCAAATTTGAATCTGACAAACAAAATTAAATGATTTAAATCAAATATACGTAACAACTCTCATCTAATTAAAATATGATAAATCGCTTTATGTATCCATAGCATTCATCATTTATAAACGACAATGTTTGCTTTATTTGCAATTCGGTCGTACTTGTTTTTAATTGTGATTTTGTTTCCCCATTTTTCTTAAAGGAATATGTCTTATGCATTACATATACCGTGTATTCAACAGTGTAGGTTGTTAAGTAGAAGATTGCTCTGTTTAAAATATTTGCAAAGGCGTATCAGAATTATGTGTAGATAGTTTGGAATCAAGAACAAATGATATATTTTCATTTTAACACATATCTAACCTGAAGCAAATAATACAAGGTAGAAATACAAAATTAACTTTCAGTATTCCTAAGAACACGATTGGCACTGTTACGGAATACGGATATCATGCATCTATAGCATAAACCTTTTTTCGCACCTGGTTGTAATGTCACGTGATCTTATGGTACGGCTCTGGGTCTATCATAAGTGATGGATCATCCACCATATCATCAAAATCTCTGTTGCATTTCGATAATCAGATACATCAATGTTTATTAACGAGACTATATTGTATCTAATTGGCAGAATTTATCGCTATACAAACCATACCTCTAATCCGTTTATGATCAAATTTAGAATATAGGTTCATATCGTCTAGATCTTGATCAAAATACAATACTACGCGATATGCAGACACATTAAGTATATAACGTTGCGTCATATTTATTTACTCTGCTACCACTCCCAAAGTCATATTTCCATCTGAATTGCATAAATTAACATTATGCAGCAGTTTGACCTTACAGAATATTTGCCCTTACAAAATCCCGTTTATGAAATGCTTATGTGCAAAATTATGGCCCTCTTGTTGAATTTCAATGCCAAAATACTTTGAATATTCGTATTGGAATCATAAATCGATTGCATCAAATAGCATGTACCGTTTTGTTTATATTATCATATTATTGACATGTCACGCCCTGATTTCACTATTCGTATACCAATGCATTTACTCACTATGCTTTTTTGTCAGGTATCCTTTAAATCATAATTAAAACGATCAGTTGCTTCCTTCCCCTGGTTATCATTACAATATCACCACCATAATAGTATTTAGTTGTTTTTCTCAATGTGAAGTTTTACTATATAGCTATAATTGCAATAGACCTGAAGAACGTACATTATGTGTTGTTGTTAGATATGTGATTGCCGTCGGTTGGTACGTTTGTTGTTGCTACTTGTCCTAAGCTACGCGAATGATTGTCATGAAACAAACAGATTCATGCTAAGGTTTATGGTTTTGCTGTTTCTAAATGAAAATTAAAATCTTGTTATCGCTTTTCCTCCTGACTTGATGGTCACGTCACTGGAAGACGTCTCATGGTGTATGTGGGTTCTTATTGGTGCTGATCTAGCATTCAATTTGGTCACAATGACAGACATCTTAAAGATCTTGTCATCACTACCCCTCCTGAACAGATAATCATATTGAGATTTTGAAATTTAACTTTAATTTAACTTTCAGTATTCCTAAGAATACGATTGGCACTGTTAACTGTTACAGAAGACGGATATCATGCATCTATAGGATAAACCTTTTTTTTCACCTGGTTGTAATGTCAAGTGATCTTATGGTACCGCCCTGAGCCTATAAGAGGTTCCTGAATCAGCCGTCATTTCATCAAAATCTCTGTTGGATTTCGATAATCAGAGACATCGATGTTTATAAAGGAGACTATATTGCATCTAATTGGCAGTATTTATCACTATACAAACCATACCTCTAATAAGTTTATGATCAAATTTAGAATATAGGTTTATATCGTCTAGAACTTGAACAAAATATGATCCTTCGTGAGATGCAGACATATTAAATACATAACGTTGCATCAGATTTATTTACTCTGCTACCACTCCAGAAGTCATAGTTAGCATTAGCTTTTAATGAACGTTGCAAAATATGTTTATATCAGCTAGCCCTTATATGATTTATATGACGAATTACACCCATAAATACAATCAAGTGATCATGTATATTATTGGCTGATAGTGTAACCACTCTGTTTGCCAGACAGAGCAAAATATATTCCTCTGAATTGCTTAAATCAACATTTTACGGCATTTTGACCTTACAGAATATTTGCCCTTACAATGCTACAAAATCCTGTTTATGAAATGCTCAAGTGTAAAATTATGGCCATCGTGATGCATTTCAATGCCACAATACTTTGAATATTCAAATTGGAATCATAAATCGATTGCATCATATAGCATGTACCTTTTTGTTTATATTATATTATTGCTATGTCACGCCCTGATCTAACTATTCGTATACCAAAGCATTCAGTCACTATGCTTATTTTGTTAGTTATCCTCTAAATCATAATTAAAACTATGATTGCTTCCTTCACCTGGTTATCATTTAGTTGATTTTCTCAATTTGATGTTTTACTGTATAGATAGTATTGCAATAGACCTGAAGAACTTACATATGTCTTGTTGTCAGATATGTGATTGCCGTCGGTTGGTATACGTTTGTTGTTGCTACTTGTCCTAAGCTACGCGAATGATTGTCATGAAACAAACACATTCATGCTAAGATTTATGGTCTTGCTGTTTCTAAATGAAAATGAAAATCTTGTTATCGCTTTTCCTCCTAAATTGATGGTCACGTCACTGGAAGACGTCTCATGATGTATGTAGGTTAATATTGGTGCTGATCTAACATTCAATTGGGTCACAATGACAGACATCTTAAAGATGTTGTCATCACTACCCCTCCTGAACATAATCATATTGACAGTTTGAAAATCTTGATGTTTCCCATGATGTTCAGCAGATGCTGTTTTCTCGAAATCACTGCCTATTATGTCCTGGTTTTCAGCAGATGCTGTTTTCTCGAAATCGCTGCCTATTATGTCCTGTTTTCAGCCGATGCGGTTTAGTCGAAACGACGCCTCGAATGCCCTGGTTTTCAGCCAATGCGGTTTTCTAGAAAGCATTGCCTATATTGCCCTGGCGCTCATAAAAACACTTTCTTTTCAATATCTCATATTACATACTTGTAAGTTGTGATGATAATTGTAATCCTTTCTGCTGGTGCTTGATCTCTCTGCTTTTATCTGTCTCTATCTTCTCTGAAACATTACTGAAGAAAATATGAAAGATTTCATCAGTTCACCAAGGAGAAGTTACAAAGACGCAGGAATGAAAGGAAACCAAGTAAATGTGCTCTTTGACATTAGTAAATAATGTTGGCTTGTATATTCTAGCTATTTAGCATCAAGACGACAAAAATCACAAAACTATCAAAATATCTAGATTCTTTCTAAGCACAATACAATTGACGGTTGCCAGGGTTGGAATGGGGTACTCCAAATATATTATTTACATTACTATAGAAGTCTCACATATTTTCGATTTTGTAGGAAGTGAAATTATTGATAGAGAGAGGTAAAGCTATGAGTCCCCAATCAGCAATGCATACAGTTAAATTATTGAGTAGACACAAAGGTTAAATTCAAATGAATACAAATGTAATACAATTCATATTCAAATGATTCCACAATCACTATTCTTCCTCTCGACCAAGTGATAGCCTAGTGCATCATATGATTTACAGTGAGATAGCTTTTCAACCTGTCCTTGTTTTCTACTCGTCGGCATCTCTCCTATCTCGCTAATTCCTTCTCTCCTTCTCACTAAGCTTTTCCACCTGTCCTTGTTTTCTACTCACTTGCTTCCTGGCAGAAACATGGCGAAAAACATCAGGCGATGAGCCCAAGTGCGCGGATATGATACCCACCTGTTACTCCATCAAGTCGTTCCCCCGCCATTCTCGCGGAGGTGGAATTGATGTAATCACAAAGAATTCCATGATACAATGTCATAAACACAACACAACCTTCTATTTCTGCCACACATCGTTGAACTAATCCAAACAGCACTAACACTGGAACAAATGTCAGTCCATTTTTCTGCCTCTACCGCCATTCTCCTAGTAGAAAAAAAAATGTTCGAATCTCTCATTTTGGTGGAGTTTCCAAATCTCCTGGAGTATGGAAATTCAACAGGTTGCAACCTGATTAGTCTTGGAGATTTTAACCTTCATTTTGACTGTCCTGGAAACCCACGCACATCAAAGCTCCTAGATTATATGTGTTCAACCTTAAAAAGTCAGTTAACTAACCCATCCATAACATGGTCACATTTCCAACTGAATGCTTCAGAGACCTGATAATAATATTCTACAGTCCACCCTTGTATCCCACGATCGGGCATCAGATCCCTTCTGCAGTATATGCCATCTAGACGTAGCAATCCTTAACCCTCCACCTTTATTTTATACTAAAATAAACCTTCATATGATAAAAGAACCAAACTAATGCATGAAATCTAAGCAAACCTAACAACTTGCTTACCTCAGAACAACTCGATAACTGCCTGCGTTCATAGCTTGAGAAACATGCTCCAGCCACCAAGTGCAGATTATAAATTCAAAAGTTTTCTCCGTGTTATAGCAGTGTTAGGGACCAGTTTCGCACTGTGTTGCAGAATAGAAACCGAGTGGGTTTTAGATTAAATGAATAACTCAAACACAATTTGTGAAAGATGACAATTTATGAAATTAATTAAGAAAAATATATGATGTATAAATACAATGATTCTCACACGTTCTCAACATACGATTGATCCAATCACTCTATACAAACATTCACAAATTAAAGAAAACAAAATTTCAATCTGAAATACAGATTCAAGAAACCTCATGTATTTCATAACCGTTTCAAATAATTGTATACACTATAAGATATTAACATAATTTCATGTATGGACTACGATTAAGATTCAAACAATCTCAGGGTATTCAAATATGTTTCAAATGTTCTGAACTGTAAGTAAGATTCACAATTTCCTGAAATTCAACTAAGATTCAAAATAATCTCATGTAAATGAAGATGTACCCAATTGAAACAACAATTGGACCAAACATATGCTTTTTGACCCTTGTACAAGTCGAACGGTTTATAAAATGATAAACCGCAGTTTCATCGAGTCCTTGAGTTGGCGGAAACTTGTATCGGCCGCTTGCACCCTTCACTGATCCACCACATGTACAGTCAAACGTATTCACGTACAGACAGCATACATCACCCTTGAATTAGCTACATCTACAGTCGTAGCTCCACCACATGTACAGGCATACGTACATATAGACAGTTCTACGCGTCAGCTACAATAAAACCAAACTGGTAATAATAATTAGTTCTGAAAAATGCTAATACATTAAACTCTAACAGCAACTTGTAATTCAGTTCACAACGTTTCAAATATGCGTTGTAATAAATGAATCATTAAACGATATGATATTACAAACTCAATAAGCTTTGCATATCAAATGAAATATAACTTTAACACTCACACCAATGACTTAAGAACACACTGGATAACGTGCACTCCTCGACGAGATCCAAAACGACCAGTGTGTCCGTTATAAATTGATCATGCTTAAATCCATATGACAGTGAGTAATATTCAGGGTAAAATACATATCCTGATTATAATGTCCCTTGTCACAAGTATTTTCCGGCGAGATACATGTTAGTTCCGTCGCTTACCTGGATAAACACTTATTCACCCTTGATAACGTTGTACCCATGTACAACGAAAATAGTTAAATATTTCTAAGGCGTAACCAATTTTGTTTTCCTAATTCTGTGAGACACTGTTAACAAAGACCGCCGTAAAGCAGACAGGCTTTAACTTTCCATCGAACTCAATATTCAGAAGCAAATATATGAAGCCGATAGGAAGAACGTCACATAGTGCATGCAGCAAAATTATTCCACTGCAGTACTAAGATCACGGAAAGTTACAGCTGCAAATAGCTCTTCTAGATTACTAACAAGCTAGGGGCCCCGAGTGGTCTAAAGCGCTCTCCGTTACAGATCACTGCCGTCTCACCGCTGTCTGCGTGGGTTCGAGTCTAAGATTCAGCTAATGTAGTTATTTGAGAAAGCTTGCCAGTAGCTTCTCGTGGGTCGGTGGATCTTTCCCGAGGATTTTCGTGGGTTCTTCCTCCACCAATAATACTGGCCGCCATGTATAGCCTATCGTGTGCTGAAAAATGGCGTTAAACCCTATAACAACAACAACAACTAGCAAGCTAATGGCAAGCACCATATGTACACCACTTCCAACTACTTTCTCTCCAGTCAACATTCCGGACCTGCTTGCAAATTTCTTGCCTGACAAGGTACAAACCTTTAAATATAATATTGATAACACAATTTAATTGACTCTTAGTCACCATACATGTGTGATTTAGATTTCAGTGGCAGCCATGTTTAGCATGTGAACCTATCTCTATGGATTTAGCATGAAAAATCGTGATGAATTGTGCAACAAAGTCATGTGAACTTGATCCATTTCCAACATCAATTAGGTCTGTTCGTCTGAATATGTACTCCAGAAACTTCAAAAAGTTCAAAACTAAGCTGCTCTGATCATCCTTAGAGTACCACGATCAAATCACATCTCCCCTCTGCTTTGTACCCTGCACTGACTATCCATTCGATCCAGAATAAAACACAACGATGTGAACACACCAGCAAGATACGTACGTTCCTCTTCTGACAATCTTGTAATCATTATTTCCACTATGAAAACGAAGTCGTTTGGACAACGTTCTTTTGCATACCAGGGCCCATCAACGTGTAACGAATTGTCCATTGAAATTAGACACAAAGGCACAGTCATTCCTTTCAAGGGTGCTCTTAAAACTCACCTTTTTTTTACTTCAAGAACAAACTTAAAGACCTAATAATTTTTCCTACCCTAAATATTTTCAGCATGCTTTTATGTTTTCTAATTTCATGGTTCTTTGTAAAGCGGTTTTAGCTTCTACAGATTAGGCGCTATACAAAAGTCCTCATCATTATCATATAACCCTTGTGTGATTATGGTGTAGGCTTACATCTGAAAACCATCGTACATCACCCGTACATCTACAATCGCTTTCTACCATTCTGTAGGTCATACGTTATACTAAAATATTGATCAAAATTGTAATACGGACTAATATCAAAATCTGTGACGAGCGTCGATAATATAACTTATCCATGTTTATTAATGAGGTCATCTTGCATTTAATTACCAGATCTTGTTAATAATCTGGAGACCATTTATCTGATTTAACTTTAATGGAACATGAAATATAAGTCAAGATCTTGGATAAGTATGATAATGACAAGATGCAATTAATGAGATAATCTTTCATCAGACTGGTTCAAATGCATATTTATAATGAGATTTCTCAAAACACATGGAATATATATTTTGAAGTCTTCAGATTCAATAATATCCAGATCTATTTGTAATACTAATGACGCAACCTTGCATCTGATTTGCTGATTTTATTGCCACTGTATTACTCCTCCTAAATGGAAAACTAAATCAACAATTTTACCAGAAGACTAGTCGTGACATATATTTGCTCCTCAATGACAACGTGGCAGCCATATGGAAAATTATGTTGCTAATCCTAAGTGGAATATCGTCTCGACAAGGGGTTTTCACTAGACTTCTCACGCTGTCTAGCTGGTTCCAAAACAATTGATGACAGGTAATCTAGACAACCTTGCAATTATTTTTCCTAAATAAATGATTAGGATACTAACGCAAGGATTTTATCAAAATACTTCTTATGATCTCTTGTTGGTTGTAGATGGAAACGGTAACATGCAGACTTCAGGTATCGCTGCCACTATGAATGAAACGAAATTTTTGTCACTACTTCATTTGATATCCGGAAAGATGGCCGCCATCGCTTGACTGCTTGAAAGTGGACTCTTCGGATTTTGTAATATATTTGTGATATTTGTGCTTGTTTTCTGTCATCGTCTACATTGTTGTGTTTCATCATGCATTTTCTGTTCCGTTCGTGTGTGTTGGTTCATCTCCTTGTGTTGGAAGCGAGAGCAATTGGTTTTTTTCTCAGCTGTTTTATCCCGCTGTTGAGACGTAATTTGTTTTTGAATAAACCGCCGTCACGTGACCGCTTACACTACGATGAATCTTCATTAATTCGATTAAATGACCACACCTTGGTTCTAGATATTACATTATGCTCAAGACTGAACGAACTGGGAATTCATTCATCATTTTTTAAAAGTAAACGGAAGCGACAGAAGAAACGTTCTTTCAAAGCTGGACGGCGTAGAGCAGGAAGAAGAATTCCAGTTATCTCCCTTTCGCCCGTAACGGATCAACAACTTAAAAATTCTGCCGTTAATTTCAATAACCTGGTTCAAATTCCTCTTAAATCGTCAACCGTTGTGTCAACTGCCCCAGGGATACCACTACGTATTGCATTATTCAATGCTCAATCAGTAGGATCACCGGAAAAGCGCACATAAATTGTTAATTTTATCAATGACCATAATATTGACGTCTTCTTCCTAACAGAAACTTGGTTACTTTCGATAGGTGATGAATGTAAGTGTGCGGATTTAACACCCAGTGATTACTCCATCAACTCGTTCCCCCGCAACTCTCGCGGAGGTGGGATTGCTGTAATTACAAGGAATTCCATGATCAAATGCCTCAAGTACAACACAACCTTCAACTTCTGCCACACATCGTTTGAACTAGTCCAAACAACGCTCATACTGAAACAAAGGTTAGTCCATTTTTTCTGGTTCTACCGTCCTCTTCGTAGTAGAAAAAACAAGCTGACTGAATCTCTCTTTTTGGAGCAGTTTCGAAATTATCTAGAGAATGGAAATTCGATAGGAGGCAACCTAATTATTCTTGGAGATTTCAACTTTCACTATGACTGTCCTGGTAAACCAAACACGTCAAAACTCCTAGATTCCATTCATGCTTTCAATCTTAAACAGTCAGTTAACCATCCTACCCAAAAACTTGGTCACATTTTAGACTGATTTCTTTATAGACCTGATGATAGTATTCTGCAATCAACTCTTGTATCCCACGAACTTGCATCGGATCACCTCTGCATTGTATGCCATCTCGACGTATCAGTCCCTAACCCTCCAGCTCTGTTTGCTACTAATAGAAACCTCTGTATGATAGATAGAACCAAATTCATGCATGACATCCAAGAAAACCTAACAATTTTCTTACATCCAACAGCGGAACAACTTGATAACTGCCTGCGTTCATTGCTTGAAAAACATGCCCCAGCCACCAAATGCAGAGTATCAATAAAAAAAGTGTTCTCCTTGGTACAGCAGTGTTAGGGATCAGCTTCGCACTGCTAAAAGACATCGCCGAAACGCAGAGAGGCTTTGGCTTTCCACCAGACTCACTATTCATAAACAAATCTACGAAGCCGCTAAGAAGAACGTCACAAAAATAGTCCATTTAGCCACATCATCCCACTACAGTTCTAAGATCACGGAGAGTTCCAGCTGCAAGGAGCTATTCGAGATAACTAACAAACTAATGCCAAGGAACAAATGTACACCACTTCCAACGACCTTCTCTCCACTAGACCTACCAGACCAATTTGCAAATTTCTTCAATGACAAAGTTCAAACCATTAGATATTCGCTTAACAGCACAATTTCAACTGATTCGTCACCATACAGGTATGGTGCAAAATTTCAGCGACAACCGTTAGGAGCATTTAAACCTGTTTCTATAGATTTAGTACGGACAATAGTGATGAAAAGTGCAAAAAAGCCTTGTGAACTTGATCCAATTCCGACATCACTGCTACCTGAGTGCTTAGAACCAATATTGCCTTCACTAACTGATGTTATTAATATCTCTCTCTCATCAGGGGAATCCCCATCATTTTTCAAAACTGCCATCGTAAAGCCACTGCTGAAGAAACCAACACTGGACCATAACGATTTAAAGAACTACCGCCCAGTTTCTAATCTCCCGTTCATATCAAAAATGTTAGAAAAGGTTGTTCTAACTCAACTTGTATCTCATTTGAATCCAAACAGTCTTTTTAGCAATGTACAGTCTGCATATCTCCCTTGCCACAGTACGAAAACTACTCTTCTGAAAGTATTTAGTGACATTCTCTCCGCTTTGGATAGTGGAAAGATTACAGTCCTCACTCTCCTGGATTTATCTGCAGCATTTGACACAATAGACCATGATATATTACTTCACCGTCTCCAGCATGTATTTGGCATTCAGAATATAGCCTTGCAGTGGTTCAAGTCCTACTTAGTCAACAGGACACAAATTATATCTGCAAATGGAATACACTCCAGCCCAGTTGACGTATGTTATGGTGTTCCACAGGGATCTGTTCTTGGGCCTGTTCTCTTCATTCTGTACACTCAGCCGCTCTCAAGTGTCATAGATCATCACCCAGTGTCGCACCACTTGTACGCTGATGACACCCAAATATACAAGTCTAGCCACCTAACTGAAGTTGATGCTACCATCCATGGAGTAGAGAAGTGCATTTCGGATATGAAATCATGGATGACATGTAACAAGCTGCAGATGAATGATGATAAAATTGAGGCTATTCTGATCACAACACAAAGACTTTCTCATTCACATCCTTTACCTCAGACAATAAATATCAGCAACACCAACATTAAATTCTCACAGTCAGTACGGAATCTAGGTGTTACTCTAGACAGTACTCTCACATCGCACCAACATTTCATGAACATCTGCAGGGCTGCATATCTTGAATTGAGACGCATCAGTTCCATTCGTAAATATCTTTCGGTTGATGCCACGAAAACACTTGTATGTTCATTAGTACTTTCAAGACTGGACTATTGTAACTCAATTATGTCTGGTTCACCACAATATTTGCTCCAGAAACTTCAAAAAGTTCAAAACACAGCTGCACGGATCATCTTTAGAGTGCCTCGATCAGAGCACACCTCACCACTGCTCTGTATCCTACATTGGCTATCAATTCGATACAGAATCAAACACAAAATTTGTTCTCTGTGCTATATTTCAATGACAGACTCCAGTCCAACATACCTATCCAGCCTCAGCCATGTGTATACACCAGCTAGATCCTTACGCTCTTCTTCTGATAATCGTATACTCAATGTTCCCAAGGTGAAAACAAAGTCATATGGACAACGTTCGTTTGTATACCAGGGCCCTGCGACGTGGAACGAATTGCCCATTAAAATCAGACACAAAGACACAGTGGTCCCTTTTAAGAGTGCTCTCAAGACTCGCCTGTTTCGACTTCAGGGACAAAATTAGCGACAAAATCATGTTTTGTATCTTATATATTTTCAGCATGTTTTTATATTTTACAATTTCACTGTTTTTGTCATTGGTTGTTCTGTAGTGTAGTCATATCATTATTGATGGTGTAAAGCGCTTAGAGCTTTTAAAGATTAGGCGCTATACAAAGTCCTCATTATTATTATTATTATTATTATTATTATTATTATTATTATTAATACTATTATGTTGTTGCAATTATCTTGAAGAAAATCCGCAAAAATATTTAATGATTCATTTTCGTTTTAGAACTAATTTTAAACTAGAATGCTAGTGAATAGTTTTGATATTTTCAAACGTTTTGCATTTGATTAGAATGGGGATTTTGTTGCTGATTATCATGTGATTTTTAGACTTTTTTGGTTGTAAGGAAAAACAGAGTGCAAGACTTTGGTGGTCATGTTACTAGCTGTGTTAATAGTGAATACAACGTCAATTAATTATGTAGTTTGTCACGTCTATCTGCAGCTTAGACACAAAACTAGTTAAGTACGCCTTTCCGAGTAGTCTGTTATCGTCCTACTGGTTTCACGCAGGTATTGTTCATTATAATGTCGTTTAAGTCTACTATGCAATGTATTAGTTCTTTTTCGTGTTCATGTTGTTTTGAGTTTAGCGCCATTTCTCAGCGCAAGATTGGCTACACATGGCTGTCAGTAAAGCTGGCGGAGGAAGATCCCGGAAATAACCACCGACCCACTGAAAACTGCTGGCATGCTATCTCACATACCCACATTGACCGAGCCCGCGATTCGAACCCAAGCGGACAGTCGTGAGATGCAAAGGTAAACGCTTTATACAACTCGGCTAACAATGGGCCTTTTCACTAATAATAAATGTTACCAATCAGATTATAGATATTCCAATTCCAAACCTGGTCAAAATATGGCCTCTAAAGTATGTTTAACCTTAACCAATCAAATGCAATATCTCCTCATTACTATGTATACATTTTGTTCAAAACTAAGCTCACATTAGATTTTTATAATATAAACTACCATACCAAACTGTATCAAAATCAAATGCGAAATATAGTATCTAAGGAGTTGTCAATCTCAGCCAATCAGATGCAAGATCACATCATTAATGATGCAGATATGTGTTACTCATCATGAAAATTATGACATTTTAATGATGTAAACTTATATGCCAAATCTTACCAGAAACAAAGCCTGAGATTGCTCACAAAGTGTTGACTGACTGAAAACAGAAAAATAGTCATACCATCAACTCACTCGACTTTTGACCCTCCAAGCTAAAAATTACTATGGACATCTGCAACGACCGAAACGCCATCGGAAAAGGGATCCCAGTGTCTCATCAATACTTTGTAAACAAGACAGAAAAGACAACATTCGCTATTATTGGGGAGGAGGATAAACATGTTTAGTTGGAAAATGAGATATATATATATGCAAATTTGTGGCTAAGCAAAGACAACTATATTTTCCTGACATATTGTAGAATTTTTGTATGGGCAACGGCAACAATTTCTCCTGAATATAACCCTATCATGACAACTGGATAGGTCTAGAAGACCAAACTCATAGATTTACTGAAAAGAGACATTTGACTTTCTTAAGTATAAAAAGTCAGGATATACTTGTCCACAATTTTGGGCTTATTACTGGATTATACTGTATTTATCAGCCAAATGAAGGGCTGTTTCCTTCATGTTTACAAGTTTCTTTTATGCTAAGAAAATCTAATAAGGCAAAAAGACTAAATAAAATAATGTCTGGAGAATACAACAATTCTATGTAGGTGCAAAACATTTTGTCAAATTTGATATTTGCTATCAAATTCTTTGATGGCATATAATTTATTTTAAAATGTATCTGGTCAATGAAAATTACAGTGATTGTGCCAAGTTCTGCGAAATTAAGCCTTAAAGTCACCAGCATCTGCTAATAAAAAAAAGCTTTTGGGATTGTCAGTGATGAAACAAATTCAATTCCATTACAAGTAACACGTAAAGATGCATAATTTATCACATAATCAAACCTCTTGATATGGAGGTGTTTTTGGCAGTATACAACTATGCATATAGTTATTTAAGGGGAAAATCTGGAGACTATTTACCCAAAATGAAGTAGACCTTTAAAGACGTTCCCTACGACCACTCAGTCCTCATCTACATAAAGGTCTATGTGAGTTAAACTTTATTTGTACCCCTTTGATTGATCTGAACATGTCGATAATGTCTCGTATTGAAATGTGTTCAAATGCAATGCTCGCAGATTGTTTTAAAATGATCCGAATTTGTTACGAGTTGAATGTGGGCATATGAGATTTCAGAGTATTCCAAGCGCACGATCCACTTCATCGACCTAGACAGAGCTTGAGAAGTTATATCCAATATTTGGCATTCACCAGAGGAAGGGACGTCTTCCCCGAAAGACTCCTGTCGAAGACATTTAATTGGTGTTTGGTAGCATGGACTAGGTCTCCTTTTGCTGCTCTTTGATCATATTGATTGTGACGTTGGAGCAGATGGCCACTTTCTTGTCGCCCATTGATGGCGACCAATAGATCAAAAGGGCGTGTAACTCACACACCTAACATACGGAAGCATGGGCTATTTTAAAAAAAAATGCCTTGGATTTGTCCATTGCCCAGACTTCAAGAACAGGGACTGGTAAGACAAAAAAAAACTGTTTGTGGTTAAACCTTTTTGATATAGTTCCAGCAATTTCAGGAACCCAAAGTATAAAATCTGCTGAATGAACAATGAATGAATGGACGACTGTGTCAATTGTCTACTCAACAATGAGCAGTCCATCACACTGAGCTCAACAACAATGTGTCTGATACGGATCATGGACTTTAGTTGGAAAAACAGTCACAGACCAGAACAATGGGATGGATTATTTTACATCCACATTCCACCTCCTGTTCCGTCCAAATTAGTCCAAATTACTGTTTTAGAACGTTGCTCCTTCCAGAAATTATATGTTCATTATATCCTTCATTTGCAAAACATTGATACGAATTTCTACTTTAGATTCCAATAGTCACTGTTCATAATGGCGGTGAAAGTGAGCCTTACCCGTACAACTCTACTTTTCGAACTAGCATCCATGCAGACCATACAATAGGTACTATCCCGTTGAGAGTCTGTGGAAATAGTCCTACCAGAAACAATAAAATGTCTTTCCATTATGTTACTACTTTATGGTCACAAAAGACGCCAAACGATCAAGTTTTGCAACACTTTACAAAACCATTTAATTACCAATGTTATAAATGAAAATGTGACAAAAGCGTAGACTATTATGAATTGAATCCAAAATATGCTGGAAAAGTTTAATTTAGGTTCAAAAGAATGAAAACATCTTTAAATAATTCACAATAGTTCAAAATTAAAATTATAATCCAATGAACACTTTATGTTTCCACTGAATAATCAAAACATATGCTGTCCCTCTCAAATCATATCTAAATATAACACAAATATGTCTTCAGACTTGATGTTATAACAGAGAAGACAAGAAATAAGAAAACTGTCCAGTCCTAATGACTTATATACAGGCGAGAAGCCAAAGCACGCATGTGAACATTACTACCTACGTGACAAATCGAAACTTTCCAACATCGTAAAATAATTCACATAATTTAACCCATGCTGTTGAAGTTACTTAAATTCTTTTAAGGTACCACCTGACTGACCTCTCCAATGGAATAAACCCTAAAGTCGTAAACATATTTATTAATAATTATATTATTAGCTATCATTAACACGTGCGTAATCATCTATTTATAGATCATATGCAGTTTTAAATTATTTAATAGCTTAAAATAGAATCAATACACGTACGCCAAATCCAGTTATAGACAATCACTACAATTTGGTGTCATAAATAAAAGTTATTGATATACAAAACAATCGACAATGGAGTAGATGTTATTTCATGCACCGTCATAACACGATAATCTTAATGAATGAAAGAATATCACTGGACCCCTAGGGCCATTTACCAAATGTACATTAAAAGCATCAAAGAAAAGCGAAATCCACCAGCGTATTAAACAAGTCAAGACGTTATAGAAACTGTCTGACTGACAATCGTTCCATATACCACATATGCATGAGAGAAAGGCATATTATATCGAATTTTTTAAGAAAATTAGGTGTCATCCTTGAGGAGCTGACTGAGATCTATCACCCACTTGAGATTTCTCTTCCCTCAGGGCACTAGAAAAAGCTTGCAAGAATACCATACACTGCCCATGAGATAAGTAACGAGCAGATCATCCGTAAAGTATCTGCCTTCTCTGGATTTGATGGAACAGGGAAAAGGAAAATGAAAGTAAAAGAGGGCGGGCGGATAAATGATAACTGAGCAACTCCAAAAACATTCGATTGCTTATTCGTCTGCACTAAAAGATCTAGATATTGTAACTACAAATGTAAAAGAATGTCGCCAAGAGGCAGATAACTGGAGGATAGTAGATGTGACAATTCATCAGGCAGTTTTTGAGTAGAAAGTTTGCTCTATATTACCTTCGTTAATTGACTCTAACATTCTAGGGCCTATTGCTGCCAGATGCTTGATAGAGGCCGAACGTGCTGCATGGGCGGTGCTTCGTCTGCTCAGCTGATGATGATGATAATCTCGCTGGTATGATTGAGACTTATTTGGTTCAACATGCTTCACCAATGAGTTGACATCGACCCTATTAAATCAAAACATTATTTACCTGCAATCTATGACACAGCATGCAGTATTAATTTTTCAAATATTAGTAACATAAGTACATAAAATTAACTTTATTTAAATTGCGTATTGTCCAGTAGTTAAGCACTTCTGCGTAGAAGGAACAAAACGAAAATATTTTCTAATTCTTCTTAAGATTTGATTTAAATATTGCATCAACTAAAACAAAAATTAAATTTAAATGTTTAGTAGAATCAGTTTAGTAGTTTCTGCAATATTCAACTGATCCAATATAATGCATTCTTGGTCCATCTTGAGCTATACGTTGAACCTCATTACATAACATGAGGCTGCTGCTCGATTCCGGTCTAATCTGGCTTATCTCCCTTTGACCATAAGAAATTCAACAACTCATTGCTAAGCAAGACTGACTGGTCTGAAGCTCTCATTCAATGTAATATGATATTTTCGTCATGTTCTATACAAATTCTATGCAAGTGGCAGGACATTTACTTGCCTGGCAAAGTTTTCAATTTGACTATGGTTGCAGGACAAAGGATTTTCCACACGTGCATCCGTTGCTTGGAATTTGTTTGGCAATTGATATAAGAAAGTGTTTTTATTTTAAAAAATTGTGGAAGCTACAACCAAACATTTAAATACCCAACAAACGGTTATTCTGTGGAATCAACAGGATCATCTTCCAAAATCAACAAATGTATTAGCAATGAAGATGTCACATTTAACAAATCCAAATAATGTACACCCATGTCAAAATGAATTCACAGTAATTACCCCTTTCTCTCTGATTTTTTCGGCAAAACTGGACATAATTTTATCCCCCGCTTGCTTCGTTTGTTTTAAAACCTTCACAATTGCATCTGGATATGAGAGAATTCCAGCTGAAAATAATAATAATAATAATAATAATAATAATAATAATAACAACAACAACATCAATGATAAAGATATTTCATCCATATATGACAATTTCGTTCTTCTGTTAACAGTGGATATTTACCATTGTGGTATAACAAATGTATAGGTTTCAACTAACAGCAGAATCACAAGTTAACATATATCACCTGTAACACAAGATTAAATATATCCTGTATTTTTGTTTGAAAAGAACATTTTCATTTTACTGTATACCATTAATGTTGACCTACATCCGGACCTTTATTGAAAGTAAGTGACAACCACGTAATAAGGTTTCATTTTTGTTTTTAAAAAAGTGACTGTTGTCAAGGTCAAGATGGGACTAGTGATAAAGTAAACAACTCTTTATTCTTCAAGTAGAAATAATTGGTTTTCGTCAGGGTCATGTTAAGAGTACATATGTAAACGATCACGTGATTCCTCCCCTCCCAATGTGATTTCGCAATTTGGAGATATTTATTTTAAACTGCGTAGTAGAAGAATACGATATAATCTTTGTTTTAGTGAAATATATTCAGTTGTGAGCGTTTACAAAAGTGTATTAAGTTATTTTCTATTGTTGTAGCCCAGTTTGTAAATCCATGTTAACAATATTTCAATTTATTCGGATTTTAAAAAACTTAATTTGTATCTCTGGAAATATTTGATGTGCTCATACAAATGTCTTGGACAAAGATGTTGTATCAAAATCTTAATCGGATTTCCAAATCTGAGTGTTAAATCTTGTGTTTCTACAAAGATCTATAGATAAACACAAAACAAACTTCAGCATTCGTCATCGTCTTTAATCTTGCAATTTCCAACAGGACTCGAACTTGAATCAATTTGAACATTTCATTACTACGACTTTTGTAATTTAATTCGTGTCGTGTATTATTTTTGGATTTGATTCTTAAAAGTGAAAGTTCTTTATTCTATTTTCACATTCTTGTACCAGGGAAATAAATTATTTGTTAAATATTACAAAGAATGTTGTTTTCACTCTTTCTTTGTTACCGTTTATTATATAAACTCGTAACAATATATATATATATATATATATATATATATATATATATATATATATATATATATATATATATATATATATATATATATATATATATATATATATATATATATATATATATATAGCTTTATTACTTTTATGTAAACGTTTGTGTGCTAGGTAATAAAAATTGCCAAACATTTACAAGGTTTTCCAACAAATACAAGATCAGACATAGCCCTGGGAATGCTAGGATGGACATCAGTGCAGTCCGAAATTGATAGAAGAAAATTGATGTTTTTTCATAGATTGTGTTTGATGCCTAACAATGTACATACTAAACGTGTGTTTAACGATGTGTTATTTTACTTCATTTTGAGCGGATACATATCAAGCTACTGGTTAATTTCAAATTTATATTATACCTTAAAGAAGTTTGACTTGCTCGGGTATCTAACTGATTATTTGGATCATTCTGAAATTCCAGATAAACAAATTTGGAAAGAAATTGTTAGGTCAAAAATTGTTGGTCTTGAAAAATAGCCTCTATCAAGTAAATTAAAGTTAGCAACAAAGGCTTTCATTAACTGCATTATACTAGCAGTATCCGGTCCATCAACCATCTTCTTCTTTAAGTCTATGCAATAATACTAATAGTCTAAAGTTTAGGAATAACATGGTCATACTTTGATAGGACGATAGAATGGTAGGCAACGTTTCCTCTAAGCTGCGCGCGCAGCTGCTCATACATTCCTGCGCAGCTGAATTGTTTCTTTCAATTCCGTTTGTAAATATCTTTCATTAAAGTTCATTGCCACCTGGTGAATTCTTGAGTTAAAACTTGCTAAATACAGGACACATTTTAGGATGTAGTGTTAATGCTGGATACTGTACCAGTCTAAGATTATTATATCCCATGAGACACTATTCCCATGTGATGGCCTCATAAATCACAAGAAAGCATGCAAAATACTAATCTGTTATAGCCGTCTACTCAGGAGCAATCGTCTGGTGGTATTAAGTGCCCTTTTCTTGGGAAATATACTCACCATATAGCAATGTATAGAACTGTTATCTGATGGGAAAACAAAAATATATTGTCTTGATATAGTTTAAAAACTAAATCTCACCAATTTGAAGAGTTATGATGTAAACGTTATAAATATTGCTCCAACGTATCCATATAAAAGTAGATTAGTTACAATTTGCAGCAATGTTCTTCGAAATTTTCACTTAGAACATTGCACTTGTAGAGTTCAATTGATGCATCAATGCATAAATAAATGAAAGTATACCAAAATGTTGAATATAAGAAGACATTTATGAAACCATAATTGGTCATCAATTAATGTATTTATATATAAACCACTGAAGCACAGTGCAATATAATAATAATAATATAACATGATTATAGTAAAAACATTTGCTACTGCATATTTGATTACATTATAAGTATTCAAGTTCCAACAAGAGTCCCAAATGGAATACATATTGCTCACGTGGCGTATCTTGCTCAACTCTTGAACATTTCATTAAGCAGGATAATATAGCAATGTTAGAGTATAACTTCTATGAGGGATCTTGCATAACATTGATCTTTACGAATATATAGATCTTGTCATTATTGATCCCACTCAAGAGCATGAAAACATATAAGCCCACATTCCATGTTCGATCATAATCGGGTCAGAATTATGACACATGCAATATGCCTTCATTAGTATGCATGGATGTGGCTCTAAGAGCTTGAGAAATAAACAAATTCCAAGTATAAAAGGAACTCTAATCAGAAATATCCATCTGAAACTGGTAACAAGTTTAGGCAACCACACCATATTAATAGATATGGGTCTATCTCAATATCGAAACTCATCCAAGATTTTAATATAAGCCCATATTCCAAGTCAGATCAAAACTGAACGAAAAATACAAAATATGGATTCCAGAAAAGCGTATTTGTAGCTGAACAGACGATGCAGGGTGAATGTCAGATGCGGGAATACGTCATCAGCTCACTAAACTTGGCCAATTGTAAAGTTTGGAAGATTGAAAGTGAAAGTTGTATTTTACTATGCATCACTCTTTTGATTAAGGTTACGATATATTGAAATAAAAAGACACCTTTTTAGGGGTTATGAAACCATTTACACGTTCATTAACTATTCTATTTTTTGCTTCTGAAGCATTATCTTCAATTCACTTTAATGTTGAGTTGATCAGATGACTAATTACAAGCATTTATTTAAAGTATATGTGCCACTCCACAGGTATATGTGCCACTCTACCAAATTTAGGATAATGTACCACATGGAACTGTCAGTGGGTAACGTTAAGTAAAATTGATTGTTATTCATAATGCCAGAATTCTACTTTCTGAAGGTCACTCAAGGTCAGAGGAGTGTCTAAAAGAGGATTGTGGTTGAAGGGTGTCTGTTGGGAGAATGACTGACGTTGGATACAATTCTCCCGTTGTTATTGTTGTTGCTTCCGTTGTAATAGTATTTCAGGGCAGGATTGGGAAGAAGATAACAGAAGTAACTGTTCAGTAAAATGGTCCGCAATTATTTGTCTCCTTGTTGCAAACTCAAATAGGCAATGGCTGCACCGATGACATCCTCGTCATCATAGGAGACAGGAATGCCAAAGTTGGTAAATATGCTCTAAACAACTAAGATGGTCATTATGGACATTCTTGAACGAGGGAGACGGCTGCTCGAGTTCGCAAACTACAGCAACTTGGTACTATCGAACACCCTCAGCCAACATAAAGCTTCACGATGCTGGACATGGCATGCACCAAATATAACCCATCATAACAAGATCGACCATAATCTGGCATCAATAGAGCAAACACAATGATGATCCTAGGTGCTTACGTTGGGAGTGATCACGACCTCGTCATTGTGAATTTCCGAGTGAGGCTGAAGAAAATTAACACGCCAAAGACAATCAGGTTCAAATTCAACCTCAAACAACTGAAGGACTCTAACATATGTAAATCATTCCAAGCCACCATTGGAGGTAAAGTTGCTCAACTCCTTGTGATGGATGTTGATGTTAAAGTGATGACAGACACTTTCAAGACAGTCATGACAACAGCTGCGAAGGACATCATTGGCCTCCATGGCCCAGAGAAAGAACCATGGGTTACAGAAGCAATTCTGAATTTGTGTGATGCCTGAAGACACCTATTTAAAAAAGAGACACACAACAGGGTCAATGAAGTACCGAGAAATAAACAAGAATATTAGAAAGACTTGAAGAAAGCAAAAGAAGATTGGATTGGACAATAGTGCACATATATAGTGCACATAAATAGACAGCAGTCTGATAACAGCAGAAAGGCATTCCAAATTGTGCAAGACAGCGCCAAACAGAAGCAAATAAGAGTCAGTACCATTAAAGACGAAATGGAAAATGCCTCACAGAAGCAAGTGACATTGCAGAAAGATGGACTGAATATTGGAAAGAACTCTTCAGCCATCAGCCTACAGGTGACTGAAAGGTCCTTGAAGTTACAAAATCCACAAATGATGATGATTTGCACATCTCAAAGAAGAGGTGGAGTCAGCAATAAGAGCACTGAAGAATGGGAAGGCAGCTGGAGTAGACATAATCAGCCATGGTAGTAAAGTGATGCTGAAGGTCATCTTGAACAAACTGAACCCACAAGCAGAAGAAGTTATCTCTGAAGAACAGGCAGGGTTCCGGAATAGACCAAGCACAACAGAACAAATATACAATCTTAGGGTTCTGTGTAAAAAGTACTCACAACATCAACATGACATCTATCATGTGTTCATGGATTTCAAAAATGCTTTAGACAGAGTGTGAAATGAGACATTGTGGGCCACAATGAAAAAGTTCATCATGGGCAAAAAGTTAACCAATACCATTATACAACTGTATGCGAAGGCTACCAGTGCAGTAATTGCTCAAGGTTCTGTGGGGGACTAGTTCAAGACAACAGTTGGAATGCGGCAAGATCTGTCTCCTGTCACCCACACTTTTCATTTCTACTTAAAGCCCTGAAAAACCAATCTGGGACAGTCAGCATTGGAGGGCGTAACATCACTAACCTCCACTTTGCAGATAACATTGATGGGCTGGCAGGCAGTGAATCCAAACCACTTCAGTGAACAACCTGGATGAAACATCTTCCAGATTTGACAAGGAGATAAGCACCGAGAAAACAAAGCTGATGACAAATAGTGGAAAACAAACCTATGGCAAGATTGAAGTCAGAAGACAATCCGTTTCGATCCACTCTTGCACTATAAATAACCGTAGTACGCTGCATTCCTTCACCTGTTCCCGTCACAAGATGCGGACAAACGTAGCATCGTCTGCCCTCGTTTCGTCACCCAAATTATCCCATGTATGTCCGATCATCATGGACAATCACTCGAATGACTGACAACCTTTTGGAAAAAAAGGATATGTGTGGAGAGGCAAGGCTGCTTGAAGCGAGTCCTTATCTCCGGGCCAAACGTTAGACGAATTTAAGGGAAAGAAGATCAGTGAGATGCCCTCTTTGTTAACGTAATGATGTTAACATCAAACTCAAATACCCTTTTCTTGGCAACTCATATGTCATGAAAATAGTTGCTTTCTTTGCACTCAACCTACAAACTAATGTAAAATGTTTGTCCAAGTAGCTTGTATGTAATATATTGTACGTGTTCTATCAATTGATGTATATTGGAGAGTATATCTCTATTCACCACTAAGATTAACCCGGTGCACACCTGTTCCTACCATAGTGCATACTTGTTGAAACATTGTTACCAATCTTTACCTCACCCCGTCCATTCCTATTGCCCCTATACAATCACACAACTTTCCCTGTCGCTATATAGATCCAATAGTTTCCATGTTTAATTCCCATTGAGACTATACGTGCCCAGGGTGATTATTAAAACATTGATGCATTTTCCTCATAGACCCTATACAGCCAACTATGCTATTAGGGTGATATTAAAAATCATAATAAAACTACTATTTAGTGTTTGGGTACATTTTCGTCTGAAATAAATACACATCTAAAATATTTCAAGTGAGTGTATTTGTTTGTTTTTATGGTTTATCGCCATTTTTAAGCACAATATAGGCTATACATGGCGGCCAGTAATAATGGTGGAGGAAGAACCCGGAACAACCCCGGAAAGAACCACCGATCCACGAGAAGCTACTGGCAAGCTTTCTCGCATAACTACATTAGCCGAATCTTAGACTCGAACCCACGCAGACAGAGGTGAGATGGCAGTGATCCGTAACGGACAGCACTTTACACCACTCGGCCACTCGGGGCCCCACTTCAAGTGAGCGAGTGAGTGAGTGATGGATGGATGGAGAGAGAGAGAGAGAGAGAGAGAGAGAGAGAGAGAGAGATAGATAGATAGATAGATAGATAGATAATGTTGGTCCTATACATGAAATTAAAACATATGGGCCCAGGCCCGTGGATATATCGCCCCCCCCCCTTGCCGGGCCTGTTTGTGTGTATGTGTGTGTGTATGTACGATTTGGATTTTTTAACTTAGCTTTAACAAATTTTTCAGTCATATTGCTTCGATGTCTTTAGTTTATAGTAACGTCCCAAAGCAACCTTGGACCACAGGAGTCTGACGTTTTGTCAATAAAGTACGGCAAAAGCTCTGAAAACATGAAATCACCTTATCAGTTATTATTGATAAAACGTCAAGCAGCAGAGAGGGTGAACAGACCACCCTTTTCGAGCAAAAATAAGGCTTACAGATCATGTTTTCGAGCAAAATATGGCCTATAGACTACGTTTTCAGACAAAAAATAAGACTTCCAACAAAATCTCATTTAACCAAAAAAAAAGTCTCCATTTTTGCAAAACGGAGATTTTACGATTTTTTAATCAATTTTGCTCGCAACGATGTGGTCATCCACCCTCTCTGCTGCTAAAGTTTTCAGTTCTGGGTTAACAAAAAATAATAAATGATTTTAACCGAATATTTGATCAAGTCCGATACGATATCGTGTCCGAGGATCATGTAGATTTATCGTTGCAAATCCGTGCGGAGTCGACTGAGCATGACTAAAGAAATCTCGAAATTGATTGAAGTCCATATCAGAACACCATGTCTGCCAAATATTTCTAAGAGTATGAGTATCAACTCCGTTGAATACAGACAATAAATTGCAGTTATCTCTGATCACTTTTGGAACCTGAGTGTAGCGTTGAGTGACATATATCACGTCAGGATTTTTTTGTTTATCCAACATTATATCGTCGTATACGACTAAATTGTTAATATCTCCATCAATATCATCAATACTCGGTGCTTCATCGATATCGGTTATAAATTCAATGGCGTTCTCACCTTTAATTTCTGATGCATTCTCGTTAAAATCCTTTAACACTTCATAACATCGTTGATCATCTACGCTAGGGGCAACTAAATACAACCTATCCCACGTCATCCATCTCATTATTAAATTGAGCAACAATTGCGTTTTACCGGATCCAGATGGCCCGATTATAATCATCCGGATAGAGTTTGGTAGCGCTGCATGATGCTTAATTGGTTCTCTTGTTTTAGTCGCTGAAAAATCAATTATATCCATATTTCTATACATAAATTATGGATCTATATTGTATGAAGTGTAAAACGCGTACTAGCACAAATGATGTGACGACGGTTACAACTAAAAATAACAGATCAGCACTTACTGGTAGATGTGCAACATGTGGTACAAAAAAATTTAGATTTGTTTCTACAAAATCCGGAGATGTTTTTAAAAAAAACGAGGAGGTGATATCGCAGCCAAATTGGCAAAGCTCCCTGGAACCCCATGGGCAAAGTACCCCGGAGAAAAGCACCTTCCGGGATATAGCTACTGTGGACCGGGAACCAGACTTGATATCAGACTCAATGATCAAAATCAGTCCCGACCCGGTGAAGAACCAATAAACTCCATTGATAAGGCCTGTCACCTTCATGATGTTGCTTATAAAAGCAGCAATCTGCAACACAGGCATCTAGCAGATGTGAAATTAATTCATGCGTTAAATGCTATTCCTGATAAATCCTTCAAAGAAAAATTGGCTTCATTTTTGATAAAATCGGCTATGAAAAGTAAATTGATGTTAGGTGCCGGTAATTAATAATATGGAATCAATTTATTATTCCCCAAGAGGATACTGGAGGGGTAAATCAGCAGTCCATAAACTCGCTAGCGCTGCAAAAGTGAAAAAAACTACTGCGGCTAATTGGTTATCCAAACAGGCACTATGGCAAATTTATCTACCACCGCCTAAACAAATTCAATTCTCGCATTTTGATGTGACAGTTCCTAATGAAGTTCATCAGGCTGATATATTATTTCTGCCACATGATCGTGGTTACAAATACGCTTTAACCGTTGTTGATATTGCAAGTCGATACAAAGAAGCAGAACCGTTAAAAACAAAATCAGCCACTGAAGTCGCTTCTGCATTTGAGAGGATTTATCGACGAGGTCCTCTGCACTGGCCAAATCTATTGCAGGTTGATCCTGGCAAGGAATTTCAGGGTGCAGTGTTATCTACAATGAAACATCATAATGTCACCATACGACGAGGGCATACTGCGCTACATCGCGATCAGGCCATTGTCGAACGATTTAATCGGACACTTGCTGAGCGGTTATTTGGATATCAATACGCAAAAGAATTCATTCAAGAAAAAAGATCACGTGAATGGGTTAAAAGATTACCAGCTGTAATTACCGCACTGAATAACGAGATTACTAGAACAATCAACATGAAACCTATCAACGCGATTAAAAAGAAGTCAATACCCGTACAACCACAAAAAGATTTCAAAGAACCAATTCTTGGTAGTAATGTCATTGTGAGGTACTTATACGAACCAGGAGAGCTTGAGGGTGGTAGAAAAAGGGCTACTGATCCTATTTGGAGTGTTACAGCACACAAGATATCTAGTATAACACGATCAACTGGTAGACCAGCAATCTATAAACTGGATTCAACTGCCCCTCAGCGAGGATTTACTCGACAACAACTACAGGTAATTCCCGAGGATACTCAATTGCCACCGCATGGTCTTAACTAGCACCGTTGCGTCTATTGCACTCAAGACAAGTCAACATCACATTATTTTTGACATGACCGAGACTGTTATTTTTTCTGTCTACGGTAAATTGGCGAGGATCCTTATCCAAATACTGCCAACGCATTATACAATTGCAACTCGCGCAGTGATTATTCTGTTGTTGTTTCAGCGTAATTATTAATTTAGCATCAATGTCAAATTCTCGTTGTTTTTTTTTGTCCTGTTGTTTGTAACCGGAGAGTTTTTTATTAATGATGCTAACATCAATATCACTTATTGTTGTGTCATTATCATCGAAAACAATTCTTCGAAGTTGATTTATTTTTCGTACTCTGGATACTGCGAGATAGACTAAATTCGACCATTCGATGTGATTATCCACCATCCAAACAATTGTGTCTGTTATAGTCAATCCTTGTGAAGAATGTATCGTCGCTGCGTATCCTAGCGTCCACGGGGATTTATTAGCACGCAATGCATTTTCGACGACGCTGATATCAACCAGCACAATATCATTTAATACGAGAATTTGTTTTTCACTCTGTTCTGGAATATCAACTTCAGTGTTCTGTTTTCGTGTATCCGATGGCCTATAACAAAGGGGTACTGGAAGCGTTGCAAATTTTTGTTTATGCAATTCAAATAACTTCATCTGAAGTGTGTCCCTGACTATTTTTCTACTTGCAATTATCAAATCATTTGGTTTCCATGTTTCCCAGAAATCATTCATTGGAGTTTCTGAAATCACTTCACGCGCTATTTCGCATTGGATTCTATCCGGTTGTAGTCTAATTAGCGCTTTGAACTCGCGTAATCGTTCATCAATTGATCTATAATCAGTGGTAATTTCTTCATAATAGTCTACAAAACCCCTTAGCCATTCATGTGGAGATGCACCGACAAATGGTGGTGGTTGGCCGTGATCACCGCACATGACGACTTTTGTGTTTTTGTTTAACAACCACTCGAGAAATGTTTGTAGTACATCTAATGACACTGTGCATACTTCATCCCAAATGATGATTTCAGGAATGAATTTATCACCCATACGCTCAGGAGTCCATTTATCACCCTTCCATCGAAAGAAACTATGGTAAGTACAGGCATTTACCCCTCGCTGTATCATCTCTCTGGCGAGTCTGTGAGTCGGTGTTAGCACAATCATGGTTGACCGACGAAATAATTCAATTGCACGAGTTGTCTTTCCTGACCCACCACAACCGTTTAAATAAACTGTTTTATATCTACAGATTGGATCAGATACCGGTGGTGCATTAGAAAATTCTGATTGAATTTCAGCTCGGTTATAACAAAGATATTTATCATCCATAGCAACGTCTGCGGATTCACAATACTCATGTAGCATCTCCTTTTTAAATCGCCAACACCCCCACGCTTCCTCGGGATCTGTGAATTTAGCTACAGCTGATTTGTATTTATTATGTATATACATCGAATCAGTGGCCACTCTAACCGCGGTATTAGGAAATCTATTTATCATCGAAAATAGATTAATAGAAGCATAGGCTAGCATTGAACTTCTCAAATGTGTGAACTGGGAATTATATCCATCACAGTAGGTAACAACCGTACCTAATTTCTCACCATTGGATAGAAAAGCATCCTTACGGGATACAAGTTTTCCCTGTTTCATTAAATCCGCTACAATAAAATCGTATTCAGCGATATCTATGATCAACCTCGAAGAGTATTTTGCGTTGTCGTATCGCCCACCCTGGGCAAATTTACCGATTATTCTTCGTCCAAAATCTTTTGCTTGTTCTTTTTTAATTTCAAATAACTTCATAGACAAATTCATGATTTGTTCTTCATTGAAATCAGGGAATTGTTTTCGCTGTTCGCTGATTATACGATCTAGATCGGGTTGTGGTAGCCAAACTTCTTTCTGAGCTCGATAGCATATAATAGCCTCGGAAACAATCAACGATATTAGCATACCACAATCAATCATATATCTCAATAGCACTATTGGCATCCAGGCCTTTTCAGATAGGTGTCTACCGAGCCAAACATAACTACACGGATGTAATCCTGACGCTAATTCAAATGATATCACACGAGCGAATCCGGTTAAATCAAAATCAGGCAATGGTCCATTAATTGCAACACGAGTCATTTCATGCGTTGGGTGTCCAAATCGTTTGAAGTACTCAGCACACTCCCCATACCCGAGAAAACTTCCGGGATAACACGCGGCTATATCAATTGAAATCATACCATCACGTGAGTATTTCGTATTCCACAGTCCTCCATGACCAAATTCGACACAACTCAATTTAACATCCTCGAGAAAATCACTTCGTGTTGGACGCCATGAGTTTTTTTCTCTTGCAAAGTGAGCTACCACTGATGGAATAATAAAACTATCCGTGAGTAGTTTTTCATGGAAACTCACTGGTGAAAAATCACTAGCGATTTTTCTCATTCTGTTATCTAATTCTTCAACGCGATATAATTCACCATTTGGTCGTACAAATTGATCGAATCCTTCATCACTTCTAAGTAACCACACTGACACAGGATCATCTTTACACAACGCATGAATAGCATCGAATAATCTCTCTTCATAGAAAACACCCCCGACGAATTCCCCGGAAAATTCCGGGGGGATATATCTCACGGTTCTTTCTCGTGGAAATACTGTTACCGCAGGTGTCCACGCGTGTTTGTTATGATCAATAATCTGTATTGGGGCTCCTCGCGATTGATATTTCGGTTCGTATAATACTTCTCCGGTTATTGTTGTTACTGATATTGGGAATTTTAATGATGCTTCTAATTTAGATATATCAGAAATCTTTGCACCATGCTGTTTCACTGTTAGTTCCCACTCGGTTATTTTCCTACGTCGCAGATCAGTTAGTTTATTTCCTCGGGATGCATTTGTGAAGTGCTCTATTATTCGTTCTGCTACACAATTCAGTGAACTAGAATATTTCATAGGAGCTAGTTTTGCGATATCGGGTTTATCATTTAACGGATATATCCCATAAACCATTGCTGTTACAGGATAAGATCTCTCGTAGTATGGTTTGTCAATGCCGGTTAGAATTCCTGGTTTGGAATCTCTACTCACAATGACAGCTTTTTTATTCTTGAGGATTGGTTCAAATTTATCCCTAATAATCCATTTGCCATCGACTTCGATAATGAATTTGATTCGGAAAAAATGCCGTTTTTCCCCAACACGTGAAATTATCACTGCTGCTTTTTCATCAGTCATGGTAGCGTCAACAACACCATCAATTCGAAATGTTGACCAACAATAAGATGCTCCATCACGCTTGAATTCATTAAAACAGTCTCTGATTTTACTAATCATGGCTTTATCAAGAATTGTATTCTTTGGTGTATTAGAAACTATATCGAGATTGAATTGAGCATCCTTCCAGGGTAATCTCTTGGACGTTTTTTTTGGTTTATCGAGATTAAATCTAGGATTGATTTTTAATAATCTCTTAAACTCTTTCATGTTTCCGTCTCTTGGACGTTTTTTGGGTTTATCGAGATTAAATCTAGGATTGATTTTGTTACGTTTTTTGGGTTTATCGAGATTAAATTTAGGATTGATTTTCAATAATCTCTTAAACTCTTTCATATTTCCGTCTATTGGACGTTTGTTACGTTTTTTGGGTTTATCGATATTAAATCTAGGATTGATTTTCAATAATCTCTTAAACTCTTTCATGTTTCCGTCTCTTGGACGTTTGTTACGTTTTTTGGGTTTATCGAGATTAAATCTAGGATTGATTTTCAATAATCTCTTAAACTCTTTCATGTTTCCGTCTCTTGGACGTTTGTTACGTTTTTTGGGTTTATCGAGATTAAATCTAGGATTGATTTTCAATAATCTCTTAAACTCTTTCATGTTTCCGTCTCTTGGACGTTTTTTGGGTCTATCGATATTAAATCTAGGATTGATTTTCAATAATCTCTTAAATTCCTTATCAGCATTGAATTCAGCATTTTTCGAAGGCGTTCTCCTTAATTCCTTCATGCTATAATTAAAACAAGCATTTAAATGAAAGATTTTTATATAATGAATCACTGCAAGTGGCTTATGATTGGATCAGTAACCCCGTGTAACAAATCATGCAGAAATGAGTTCTGTGGGTATCATATGCAAAGCTTTCGACGTGGAAGCCATGGCCCGTTACCTTGTATTCTATGTGGAGTTGGGGTCAGGGGAAAATCTCAGTTGTGTCTAAATTGCGGTGGTAAGCGATACAGGGAATTGAAGCGTTATTATGATAAAAGAATAAAAAATGGACAATCAATCAGAAATTTTGACCCTGAAAAGGTCCTTGACCCTGACAATATCAAGGATAAAATCATAAGAACCCCTAGAGACTACATTGAAAGATTTATCATTGAACCAAACAATGAATTAGACAAACAATAGTATTATGTATACGAATGAACCAAGAATTCAGACCACACCCTGTGATCACAAATTATGAAGCATCCAGTGATGGTGTTGTAAGAAATCGCAGACTGAAGAAATCAGTTGGTTCTGATAATGGTATGGGATATTTGATATTTACTATTAGGGAGGGAAAAGAAACGAAAACTTATCTCAATCATCGTTTCGCATTTGAGTGTTTTTATGGATTGATCGAGGATGATTCTGTCATTGATCACAAGGATTCTAATCCAAAGAATAATTCTTTATCAAATCTGCAGGCTATCACACAAAGTGAAAATTCCGAACGAGGGGGGACTGGGAAATACTCGAAAAAAGCGAGACCTGTGAAATCTTTGAATACGATAACTAACGAAGAAAAAATATTTCAATCAATGAATGAAGCCAGTAGACACTTCGATATTTGTTCACCCTCAGTACGATTTGTTGCAGAGGGGATAACCAAAACGGCGATTTCAAAAAGGACGGGACAAAAAATTCGATTTAGTTACGTCTAATGCGTCATATTTTTCATTTAGAAATATATCATTATTATAGAATAATGAATTCTGAAAACATGAATAGCATCATATCCGAGATTTCAAAATTGAAAGGTTGGGATATTGAACTATCAGATGGGTTAAATCCTGATCAAATCATGTCTGATTATCAGGATATAGAATACGGAGTTAACAACAATAAATATATGCTACCAAAGAAGTATGCGCTCATCAAGAGAATTCAGAATTCTATTCGGGTCTCTCTCGCATTTTCCAGTGACGTAAGTGTGTTCGCTCCGTTGTATACCATCGTAGAACGAATACGAAAAGAATTAGGGTACGAATACGAATTGAAAAAGGAGGTTAATTCTAAAGTTAGAAACCTACGGGCGTTAATTCAAGAAAATGAACAATTTTGATTGACCATTTATCATTATTTGATTGACCAACCATTTATCATTATTTGATTGCCCGACCATTAATCATTTTTTTTAGCCGACCCTCAAAAGGGGGGGGGGGTATGTTAAAAATCATCCGACATGTCAAAAGAATGTTGAAAGTGTGGTATTAATTATTTTTATAAGAATTTCCACACTTTCAACATCAATGATAACGCCGTTAAAACACTTCCATGACCATCCGATGGTGTTAGGTCGGGATTGAAAAATTGTTTTGCAATTGAAAAATTGTTTCTGATTTCAAATAATGGTCAATGAAGCATTAACAACCCGATTGGCTCGTGAACGACTGGATGCAATCAGGAGATTTGTACCAATTCGTGACTCTGTACGGAATAAACTACAACAACGACAGAGTCTTCAGACTGATTTTGCTGCGGGATCTGAAGAATTGTTTAAACCAGTAACAACAGCAACGAAGGGAGTAGAGCGCGCTATACTGGGGGATGATCCCGAGACGGGAAAATCTGTTATTGGTGAACTCGATAAAATAGCAGCGAAAACTGAACAAACAAAAAAGGCTGTACAAAAAATAGAATCAAAAAGAACAGTAGATGATTTACGCGTGAGATTTAACGAGAAAGGGTTAGCAGCAATTGATGAGACTAAACTAGCAGAAATTCCTGCGTTTGTTGTTAAGACTTATGAAAACAGAAAAAAAATGTTGAAACCAGAACATCATAAATATGTTAGAAATATAACTCACTGGGCTGATATATTCTATAAAATCAAAACTGAAAAAAGTCAGATTGATACCGATAATGCATCATACATTGTATATATCGATGCGGTGGATCACGTGTATAATCAATATGAAGAACTAAAACAACAACAAAAAACGCAAAGGCGGCGACAGCAACCTGCAAAAAAAATATCCTTTTCACCTAAAAAACAACAAATACCACGTGATGATGATCCTCTTGGTTATTTACAACCCACGGATGAAGAAAAAATGGATGAAGCAACTGGTTATAGCGGAAGCGGATTAAGAGATTCCAGTGGACCCCAAAGTGGGGTATGTCCTGGTAGTGTTCTCAGTGATATATCACGATTAGAAGTTCTCATCGGAGGAAAACGAGCCGGAAATAACTCACCGGAAATAATTAATGAAGCAGCTGATATCTGTAGACGATTATTTCAGGGTGGTATCATGGATATCAGCACATATCGAGATTTCATTGGCGAGTTAGTGGAAAGTGGGTATCATAGTGACTGAATTGAAAAGTCAATTGAAAAATTGTTTCTGATTTCAAATAATGATCATACACTACAATCATGATAAACCAACCCCCGTCTACGTAGTTAATTCACGGTTTCCGGTTTATAGAGCATACTACGGAGATGGTTTAGGTAATACCATTGCAGGGTTATTTGCGAGAATGGCTCCAAAAGTGATGCCGTTGGCTAAACAATTAGGAATGAAAGCAATTGATGTTATTCGTGATAAGGGTATTGGTGCTGTTGGAGATCTTGCTGGAAAAGCGTTTTCAACTGCGAAGAATAAAATAACATCATTAGTGAGACGAAAAAAGAAACCGTTACCGTCTACAGCAGAAATGCCTGCGAGTGTTAGTAGAATTATAAATAACGCAGTAGATGAAAAATTAGCGTCGATGGCTTTAACCCCCGACCAAAGCAATATTGCAAATATGATAGCAGGAAGCGGCTTTAAAAAACTACGTCGATGAAATCCTACGGATTTTTACGCTAGCGTTTTTCACGATGAAAATGGAAAATCGCGATTTAGACTCTGATAAATAGAATAAAATGTTCAAACAGTCACCTGATCCAGCATTTGATATAGATGCCCCAGTTCGCAAGGATGATTCTGTACGCGATTATCAATATTACGCCTATCATGCCATAGACTCAAATAGTCGAGCAAGAATTGATCTTCAAGTCCATGATACCAGTAAATACTTTTTGCCCTGTGAAGCGTTTATTGAAGTAGAAGGAGAAATTGTAACAGCTGCTGATACTCCTGCTGTACCAGCACCGTATCCAGCTGGTACTCAAGTCGGGTTTGTCAATAATGGTATCATGGCGCTATTTGAGAGTGCTAGATATCTCATTGATGGAAAAGAAATTGAGTCCATAGATCGAGATGTTGATGTGGCTACAACAATAATCGGGTTAGCGAGATATTCCGATGATTATACAAGATCAGCAGGACCCTCTATGATGTTTGCAAAAGATGGTAAAAATACCGCTGGAGGAAATTCATTTATTATAAGACGACCAAAAAAACGTGATAATAGTGATGCTGATGTCGAGGATATGATTATAAACAACGATCCTAATTTCAATCTAGGAGCTGCAACACGTATTTCAATGTTGGGAGTAGGGCGTAAATCATTTTCATGCGCGATTCCACTGCATCACATATTTGGATTCTGTAGAAACGTCAGAAAAGTTATCTACGGGGCGAAGCATACAGTATCGCTTGTACGAAAGAGTGATGATAACGACGCAATTTGGAGGATTCCAGCAAACCCGGCTGCAGATCATGTAAATGATGATGCCGGTAAAGTCAATTTAACAAAAATATCATTGTGGATGCCAGTGTTGACTCCAGCAATCACCGCAGAAGAACGATTACTATCATTTATGGACCAAGGAGGAAAGTCGTTGTTGAGTTGGCTAACCGTGAGTACAGATGTGAAGCAATCAAATATCAACGGGTTATTCACTTGGAACCTAGCATCAAAACAAGGCGTTTCTGCGCCACGTCATATATTTATTGCGTTACAAGATAACGCACGAGTTGGCGATCAACGTTTCAGTCATATGATATTTGATCAATTAGGTGTGAAAGACGTCTCACTGAGAATAAACGGCCAACAGGAACCATCCGAGGATATACAACTTAATTACACAGAAAATCATATTGCACGAGTTTATCATCGTCTGTTGTCATTTATGGCACGTGATCAAAATGTGGATACTGGTTTGCAAATATCACAATATGATTTTAAAAATCTGTATCCGATCTATTACTTCTCACTGGAACATCTCGATTTGATGAGACAATCTGTTGTTGATATACATTTTAGAGCTAATGTGACTCGTGGTGCTATTGCTGATTATAGAGCGGTTGCTGTCATTCTCAGTGATAAATCAATGCTACTTGAAGGTGTTGGTGGAAGAATGAGAGTGGTAGATGCACCAGTGGAAAACATGTAATTGAAATTGTAAACGATTTAGAATCAATCAATTATGTATAATGTCATATAGTGTTATTAGTGTTGCGTTAACTCCCGGTCAATTAAAAAAATTGCAATCGGAATCAGCTAAAAAATGTGGAACCACAATCACGTTGAAACCCAACCAAATGACTGGTGGTGCAAATAAACTATCGCTGACAACTCGTCAGGTGAAACATTTCAATGATGCACTTGTAGCCAAAAAAGGTGTCCAGATTACTCTTTCTGCGGCTGCTATCAAAAATATGATGAAAACGGGTGGTATATTCCCGTTGTTAGCTGCGATTCCAGCATTGATTGCAGCAGCAGCCCCAGCGGTGGCTAAAGCGGCAGCGTTAGGAGCCGTTGGTACTGCAGCAGGAATGGCACTAAAGAAGGCAACTGGGAAAGGATATAAAAAAAAGGGAAAGGGTCTAAGACTACCGGGAACCCCGTATTCGTGGTACAGCGGAAAGGGTCTAAGACTAGGACCGGTTTATTAATTGGAGAGTCTATGATGGTTCCCATGTCCAATTTTGATTTAATGGATGCTGCTAAAAAACTCTCGATTAAAAACTTCAGAGGTGTCTTTATGAAAGATCAATTACCACATCAACCAAACAGCGTTGAAACCGGTATTATTAATTTAGATAACAGCACCGGACCCGGAACTCACTGGGTTGCATACGCTATTGATCCACGTGGGATTGTCTATTTCGATTCATATGGATTAGCCCCACCAAAAGAGTTTATGCGTTATATAAAAACCCTTCCAATGAAGACTTGGTATTCTACGCTACCAACACAACAAATGAATGACCCACCAATATGTGGCAGCGAAGTATTAAATGTCCTTGACGCTATTTCTAACTCCTTGAGTAACCCAAGCGGAAAACCACCACATGTTGTCGTAAATGAATACACCAGCAATCGCTGGAGAAAGTCGAAGATTTTTCAACGAAGTCGTCAAAAACGATTTTAGAGAGAGAAAGAGTTTTAGAATAACATGATTGATATTTGGGGGAGATCTTTGAAACCCAAACCCGATGACACTGCAACCGGTGATGTAAAAAAACTAATCAAAGATGAAATAGCTGAGACGTTAAATTTAGCAAGTGTTGACCCGAACGAAATAGTTGTATTTCAGGACAAACAGGGTAAATTGAAAAGCAGTGATGTGTCATTGAATGACATTTTGATACGGCAGCGTGACGCCGCTGAAAACTCTATTGCGTTGTATTCCAACGACGGACGACTTAAACCAGGCGCACTTGTGTCTACGATCACCGACGCGATTGACACCCATGACAATAAGATTACCACCCACGGCCGTGATCTGGATGATCATATACGAGGTTATAATAGTTTTCGCAAAAATGTCGTACATAAATTCTTTGGAACACCGCTTCTGGTTGGCATGACTCTCGCTGAAATCAAAAACTATCTATCGCTATTCTTTTTTAACAAGGACGCGGGAAGGATGATGAATGAAAATGAAATCAAGGCAAATTATCTCGATATTTTTAAACTAATAGAAAATCTTGAGCGGGTACAAAAACCCACCAACGACGTCGTTAGTAAGTTTTTTGGATCCCCACCTGTGGCAGACTCGACTCTCGCTGAAATCAGCGAGTTTATTATCAGGCATACTCACAATTCCTACGTCGCTAATAATTTCTTTGGTGTCCCCGCTACATCTACGATGACTCTCAACGATATTATTAGGTTTATGGTGAGACAAGCAACACTTAATACCATCATGGATGAATTTTTGGGGAGAACACGTGATGAATCTGAAACCACATCGTTGACAGGCGTGACTCTCGCTGAAATTAAAAGCGCTATTGACGAACAAAAACTCACCAACGAGTTTGTTAATAAGTTCTTTGAGGGCAGTAGCCTCCAAGATATCACGACGAAATTTTCTAACATCGACAACCATATTAAAGAACAAGCACGGATTAGAATCAACGAACTTCTGGTTTCATTCTTTTTTAGCAAGAGGGATGGGAGGATGATGCTTTTTAACGAAATCGAAGCAAATTATCTCGAGATTTACAATGATATTCTTAAACTAAAAGAAAACTTTGAAAAGGTAAGGATTCCGCACAAGGGCATTAAAAATATTGTGTATACGACCAATCAAGGAATCAAGGATTGGATAATAGACGATCCCCTGCCTTTTACTAGCATCGATCTCTTGTGGGGTGGGGAAGTGAAGGTCGATGGTATCTACAGATTAACGTGGGCCTCTATCGATCAATTTAATCTGATCACTGATAATAATAGAACCTACTCTGGTGGCATCGCGACGTTAATTATCGAGACTAGCAGAACACCATTCTTTCACTTCGTCGCGGTTGATAGCTCCATCACTAAATCAAAAATAGCCTGGTGTTTAGAACTCGTAACTCATTTTCCGGCTGAATTACTAGCAATTCCCGCTAACGATGACAAATAATTGAAAACACTAGTGTTTTTAAAATAACAATGATTTCATCAACGCAATGTCGCTATTATCAGGTCAGAGAATTTCAGACTAGACTCAAAACCCTCACTGAGGAGTATCAAATAAAAATAAAAAAATACCGACGAAGAATCACTGCAATTGATGTTATTATGTACTCGGTGTCAAGCGTTCTCACTGGCGCCGGAATAATACTTGCATCGGTTACAATGATTGCCCCGGTCATAGTTCCAATTTGCATTTCTGCGGTGGCTACAATCGGGGGTATATCAACCGGGATAGCAAAAAAGATATCATCATGCAGCCAAAGTAAACTGCAGAACTACTTAATTCAATTTCATATTGCATCAACCGCATATTCGCAATTATCATTGATGATATCATCGTCACTCGATAATACGATTATATCAGATAGTGAATTCTCAGCAATGGTCGGTATTTTTGATTCCGCGATATCGAAATTAGAGCGACAACATGAATATAATAACAATGACAACACCGATGGAATTGGAAAACACGAACCCGAAAACCAAAATGATCTCAATAATCTCAACCATACCAAATTGTGAGTTCTCAGTGATGGTCAGTATTTATGATTCCGCGGTGTCAAAATTAGAGCGACAACATGAATATAGTAACGATGACAACACCGATGGAATTACTTCAACGAATAGTGGAGAACACGAACCCAGTACAAACGAGCATGATATCAATTACATCAACGAAACCCGAGTTTAGTGTGAATTTCCCTAGCCCAGTCCCCGTGAAGGAGATAGCGCTAGCAAAACTACGGGTGTATCACAGTTGGCCTAATATCAGATCAAAATCATTTGGTGGTCAACAACCCAATAATTCTTTAGTGTTTGCAAATAAGAATAAACCCGACGGAACCCCAGACTGGAACGTCGTTTCGATACCAACAGGGTCATACCATATCGAACAAATCAATAATGAGTTCGCGCGTAGAATAAAATCGATTACTGGAACAGAATCGAAAATCGCTATAACAGTTCATGAGCCGACGCTATCATCCGCAATTGAGATAAGCACAGAAGGATACGTCGTAGATATCTATCAGAGTTCTTTTAGAACCGTATTAGGATGGCCTGAAAAACCACCGGAAAAATCCACCACCGACTTAACCACTGACGTACAATCATATCATGAAATCAATCCCAGTTTTCGATATGATTTATCTGATATAAGAAAAGGAAAAATCGCCGATAGATTTATATTCACCAACAAAGACACATTGCAATGGGATTTTATCATTAAAAGAACAACCGACTCATCTGTTACTATTTCATTTACGCTAACTGACGTCCGTGGTTATTTTAATGAGATTAAACAATTATATGAAACACAACTAGAACAACTACGGAAAACAAAATCGCAAAAACACGTTGAAATAATAAATCAGCTTATATCGGACATGGAATATATCTATGAACTAATTATTCAAACAATAAATAATGACAACAGCGACAATAAACAACGATTCCTAATCGATTACAATATCACAGAAGACAATCTGCGTAATTTCAAGTTTCCGAAATACAACGCTGATGAATTAGCAAGAATTGTTAAAACCGATATCAAAGCGCTACAAAAACTAGAATCAACTGTCCTCCTCAAACATAATAATGACCCAGATGGTGGCGGCAGGCATATCGCTCCGTTCAACGTGAATATATCAACGGTGATTGCTCTCAATTTAGTATGTGAAGTAATTGAAGGAAGCTATCAGATTAATCTAGAACAATCAAATCAAGCTCAGCAGGGATATATTCTTTATTCGTTTGCACCAACAGCTCCTCCAGGATTCCTAATTATTGAAAACCCAATTAATCCTGTCTACATGCGATGCCATAATAATTCATTAACCAGAATTAATTTCAAACTCACCGACCAGTCAAATAATCTGATTGATTTACAAGAAGAGGTGTTAGCGATTAGTTTGTTTGTGAAATCATAAATGATTTTCGTCCTAAGGACTTTCATCATAAAGACTGGATCAAATCATTTATTATTTTTTGTTAACCCATAGCAGCAGAGAGGGTGGATGACCACATCGTTGCGAGCAAAATTGATTAAAAAATCGTAAAATCTCCGTTTTGCAAAAATGGAGACTTTTTTTTGGGTTAAATGAGATTTTGTTGGAAGTCTTATTTTTTGTCTGAAAACGTAGTCTATAGGCCATATTTTGCTCGAAAACATGATCTGTAAGCCTTATTTTTGCTCGAAAAGGGTGGTCTGTTCACCCTCTCTGCTGCTCGTCAGACTACTGTGCTTAGACTGACAACAATTTACAACCGTGTATGAGGGGCCCCGAGTGGCCGAGTGGTCATAAGCGCTTTCCGTTACGGATCAGTGCCGTCTCACCTCTGTCGGCGTGGGTTCGAGTCTAAGATTCGGCCAATGAAGTTATGTGAGAAAGCTTGCCAGTAGCTTCTCATGGGTCGGTGGTTCTTTCCGGGGTTTTCCCGGGTTGTTCCTCCACCAATAAGCCTATCGTGTGCTGAAAAATGGCGTTAAACCCTAAAAAAAAAAAAAAAAAAAAAAACGTGTGTTCCACAGCCAGAGAGATAATTCTTGCAGGACTAGATAGGGCTACGAGTTATCCTCTCATAAGTGATATATTTTCAATGTTGTGTATCACATTTGCAATCAAAATCATTAACAAAAATATGATCTAAATATAAATTACAGTACCTTCACTTACGTCTGTCTAAGCATGACAGAAACTACATACAACTTTATATAATGTACCAATCACAACAAACTTTGTTTAGTATGTCTGTAGGCAACCTTTAGTTCTGTTCCCTCCACCCCACCCCACCCTCCTCACCACGTGTTTTTATTTCAAAATGTTGGTACCATTATACCAGCAGTCATAATGAAGAGTGGCACAGTGATGTCATGCCATGAACAGTATCTCTGATGGCTTTTACTGGAACTCGTCTGAATTGTCCGAATGGGGTAGGGGGTTAATATTTAAAATCATAATCAAACTACTATTTAATGTTAACTAAACTAAATGTCCAATTGGATGCACTTTATAAAATAATGCTAATGGTATTTTATAGAAACCTAAAGATTCTAACATTTAACAAAGCCTTAATTACAGTTTCAGAAGCTCGCCATGATGTTTTTTTTTACTACGAAAACAAAAACTTTATTAGAAACGGAAGGAGAATAACACTGGCACAGTTAACTCATGGGAAGGGTGTTATCATTAGTTTTCCCTTGAATCAAGTCCCGTGGAGGATAATGGGATTCAATATTTGTGTGTGATTATGATTTTTTTTACGTAGCTTTAACAATTGTTCAGTCATATCGCTATAATATCTGCACAGGCACTTGATTTTTGGGAAATTAATTGCCCCACTCACCATATATATGTTATATGTTGAGTGTACATATTAATTTCCCCAGAATCAAATGCCTGTGGATATCTGCAGTGTGGCAGTTTATAGTGTTGTCTAGCACTGGGGTATCATGCCGCAAACATGTAGCATGATGTTTAACCAAGTCACATTATCCTGACACCAGGGCGATCAGTCCTAACACTAACAGCTTAATGTTGAGCGCCTAGCAAGGCAGCTGTTAGTACATAACAGTTTATAAGTCTTTGGTACAACTCGGACGGGGATCGAACCCATGACCTCCCGCTTCCGAGGCAGACGCTCCAACCACTAGTCCACCTGAGCTGTCTGCAGTTTTTGTAAAGTATTCGGTCTGATTGCGGGACAAGGATGGCTATAGACAGGTACATACATTTGCGTATATTTTATAAGCTTGGTTTTGGGCGGGAACATGATCATAAAGCAGATTAATAGTGTGGTTCTGAGCCGGGACACAAAACTTATCCATATAAATATATCATTTCAGAGTTAGAATAGTTTAGTAACTATTTTTTCAGCAATAGTATTGTTCACAATCAGCACGAGCAGCTTGTATGGTGTTATATGGCGAGTGTATACATGAATTTACTCAGAATCAAGTGCCTGTGAATCAACTTTATTTTCAAAACAGTTAAACTATGCGGCACACACGTCAACGCCGAAATATTATTGGCTCAAAAGGTTATACTTAAATAACATCAATGCATCAGATAAATAAATATTTTCAGTCCTTATCTAGCGTATTTCTGTAAATTTTAATTTAACGTAGTGCACTAATTATTATTTTATTGATTGCATAATAGTTAATATGCATTGCTTAATTAATTCCCCTGAATTTACCAACTTTCACAACCAAACAGCTGCGCGAAATTGAAATTTTGAGATGGGTCAGTTGCCGACGCTGGAATAGATTCGACAGAACAGAAATTTCTTAAATTAGTTAATGTTTTAAATGATAGATTATCATGGCTGTTGTAACTTGGCAAGTTAGGCTTTCTAAAAATTACATATATATCAAGAATTGAAAATAATTTGACCTTGTAATACTGTTTGCCAAATATTTGAACAAATGAGAAAATAATTACTACAATAAAATTAATAGCAATACTAATAATAAGTATTGTTATTATTATTATTATTATTATTATTATTATTAAAGAATAAAAGAAATTGTTATAAAAAAAAAATTATTACAATTCTTGTATAGTAGTTTAAAATTTGATATAGTTAATATACTCTAAAATTTACTTTGTTTTATATAAGACAGTATGACATTTGCTCATCACAATGGTCTTCTGGTTTTTATAAGTTAGGGGAATCCCTATTTTTTTATGAATAAAAAACCCAACATTTTTTAAATTGATTATTATTCAGAAATATGACATTAATCATTAAAACTTTGAAGAAAACTGATCATATAATATCAATTATGCATATAAAATATTCATTCCAGCAAGTACAACAAAAACATGAAACACAAAAGTGAAAACTGTACTCAATGCATATTGTACAGTAAATGTTATCTGACAAGATTATTTAAAACCTTTTCAAATCTGAAATGTTGTCACCTTGCTCTGATTAATTAATACACTTGCAGAACTAGTGTTACCAAAACTTAAAGATTGTTATATGAAAAACTACATATATAAATAATTTATACACTTTTCCTAGATTGTTCATTTTGCATACCGTAGAAGCAAACAGGCATCAAACAAAAGGAACATATATTGTAAATAATACACAACATATACTACTTTTTTCAAGATAAGACCATACATGCATGGGTGATTTTGTAAACAGTGGAGTGGTGGTAATAGACATACAAAAATGTTCTTTTTGTTTTAAAAAATTGCTTATGTGTACAAAACCAGAATGATTATAAAATAAGAAATGTAGTTATTGATCTACTATTAAGGTATGCACAATTTACTGATTGATTGGTTCTGTAAAAATCATTTGCAATATAACATTTCAAATATAGCTACATGAAAGTATATTATTGTAATCTTTCACATCAATAGTATTTTGAAACATGTCACTGATTGTCCCAACAATCCACAATAAAGTGATTTGTAAACATCAATCATACATTTATATTTTATGGTAAGTATATAATTGCATATCTCTAGGACCTGTTAATTTCCAAACCAAGTGTACAAGATAAAGGTCTGTTCCAACCTTCTACAGCCAAGTAATTTGGTGACACCATCCATAATTCCATGTTATGCTAGACATATAACTAAATGCTGTTATTATATAACAATTTCAAAGCCAGTATAGGGTCTGTCCAATCCCAGTGAAGTCTAACTTACTTTTGAACATTAATAAAATAATAATGTGTCAAATGGCTAGTGCTTCCTTCATAATACTCTGGGTGACACAATATCTATTTATTCATCCAGTTATACAAAATTTGTTAAAAAAATATAATATTGGTGTGACCATAATTGTTTCTTTTTTTCAAATCATATAAAAATCCTTCACTACTGTTATTAAAACAAAGAATCATTCATTATCTCTCTGTAACATTAAAGTACAACATGATTAATAATAATTCTGTCATATATATATATATATATATATATATGAGAGCGAGAGAGAGAAAGAGATAGAAAGAGAGAAAACAAATGGCAAAATAATTTAAACACTGAATGGGCCATGTCTGCTCTTTAACAATCAAAATCTTCATTAATGTTAGTGGTGCCTAGCACTTATATGTGAAGTACATGATAGTTTTACACTTAAAAAATTGGGCATCTTGTATGTAGCACATAACATGCTTCCGAAATGAATTTAATTAGCCCAGTAATGGTTTGTACTAAGAAAAGCAGAGATGTAAGAATGAAGTCTCTTCCACCACACTGTAGATAATACTTCTCTTGGGTGCACACCATCAAAGCATAGCCTGAAATTGTAGCTCCATTGCTTCTTCTTATTTGTTCTGTTCCTATAGTTCTATATGTCCAGGCTATATATAGGTGAAAATGAATCTTGTCGCTCATTTAAATGCAGTATTAGCTCAATTACTAAATCAATTTGCTTCTTAAGCTGAATATCCTACTCCTTGAATAGTTTGGGGTCATCATGCCCTTTACTCATGTTCAATTCATAGACTGAGATATGAGGCATCTCAAGGAATACAATTTTCATTTCTGCAGAGTTGGATGAACCTACCATACTATGATTCAAAACGCTGCACAACTTTTCTGTAGTTTTCAATCCTTAAAAAAAAAACCTTCCAGTTTATTAGTGAGATCGCATGTCCCTAGCCATATATAAATGCATAGTTTCCCATAGTCAATGTTGGTCTATACACAGAATAACTGTCCTGCAATTCTTGCAAACCTTATAGATGCAAAAATAACTAATATTCCAAAGTTATTCCTGGTTTTATACTGCTGATCCAAACACCTTCCCTTGCAAAGAATTTTAATAGCTATGGTATACTCATGCTTCACACTAGGATGGCAATTTTTGGTGATATGGAAATTGATAGGAAATGACAATATTGGTCTTATCATTCCATTGTTCACAAGCTTCACAAAATATGGAATGCAGTCACGGTTGCTTCTTCATGTATAAGAGCCAGTTACAACTATTTTTGCAACAAAGTTATGAAATGATGTCATGCTACTGTATGCTAAAATACAGAAATGCAGCATTAATATTATGTGAAAAAAGAAGGATATATATGAAAATACATATACATGAATTTTATTCATAGTATTTTAAATATAATGACATAAAATATTCACAAGAAACCCTATAGGTCAACAAACTTGTAAAACACAATATGAGCAACAAAATGAAACATACAATTATTGTACATTTCCAGTTGTAATAATAAATGTAATTACTAAACTAAATGTTCATTGCCAGTGCAATATCTTAATGTTGCACTTAGGCTTAAATAAATGGTATGGATTGATCACTTGTGATAGGAAGTGTAGACAGGTCTTTAAATGAAAACTTGTATAGCAAATCTTGCATGCAGAAGACAGTGCCAAATGAAAGTTAAATCAATATACAGAATGCTTAAAATCATACTAATCAATTTTACTGAGTGTCCATGACATGCAACGCATATGTATCTACTGACACCACAAACATGTGAATTTTATTCCAGTCTTACTGAATTTTTGCCATCTCTTAATATTATTTAACTCTGCACATTTTCTATGATACCAGCCAGAACAAACATCATACTGTATCCAAAGATTCCCCTTCCACATATTCCTTTTGGCACAGCTTGCAAACTTCATCATTCTTCTCTTCTAACTCCCTTTCATCAGATTCATTATCATCTTCTTTGTCTGATTCATATAGTATGGTACTGAACTCCTTTTCTTTTTCTTTCTGGCCTTCATGCCTGATATAACTTGTTCCTGCTACAGGCTCACTGACACTTGCTACTGTTTCCTTACACTTGTCTCTTAATGTTGCCATTTGTTTCACTTGCTGGTCAGTTACTTTATTTTCTGTATCTGTGTTGTCATCTGTTTTATTTGTGCCATGAAATATATGCTCTGATACATTTTTTTGTACATGATGTCTTTCAACAGATGTGGCTCTTCCAAGAATTTCAGAATTCATCATCTTCTCTGACTGGATTATTCTTTCAAGCAACATTTCAGACATTTTATTCTTTCCATCTGCAGCGCGACATTTAATCCCATATGCTTTACAGAGGTTTTTCAGTTCTTCTTTCCTGAAGGATATAAGAAGTGACTTGTCTTCCAAAACACCAGACTTTAGCAAGTGATGAGAAACAACCTTGTATTTTGACCTATCCTCAGCGATGTTCTTGTATGATAATGATAGTTTGGTGCAAGTCTGAATTTGAAATTCTTATCTGCTTTTGGTGTGCCATTTTCTTCTCAACTGACATTGCATGCAGAAAGTCCTTTCTAAATTGATCTAGCATGACAGCAAGAATTTTCTGAATTATCTCTTCAAAAAGTTTTTTATGCATGAGGCTTTCAGTAATAAATCATAAACCAGATCTGCAACTGAATTGGAGGGAGAAATTTCCTCAAAACATCTTTTGCATAGCATTCCAGACCAGAGATCATACAGTGCACCTGAGCCCAGTAATTCCCTTATACAAAACTGGTGCAGATTTGACCCAAAAATATTAATGTTTTTATCAATTAGTAATTTGAGACACTGGGAACACAGTTCCATGAAAAATTTAAACAAGTCATCACATATGTTGGCCAATCCTCTTGTGAGACACTGTTTTCTTTCAGTTTCAATCAATTTTTCGGGGTCATCTGTCAACTCTTTGAGATGATGCTCCAACTGCTTCAATCCATCCAAAAATACCATTTTGCACATGGCCTCAGCATAACATGACTGGCCTTGTTCGGATGTGTTATAGCAATTATATTGTTGGATACCATTATACTTAAATCGCAGCTTGGCCAGACAATAACCAGAAACATACCGAACCTTACTTCTGGCACTACCTGTAATAGATGGTGAACACTGTCATTCTAAAATCTTTCTTGAAGAAATGGGGAGAGGTTTCTCCATTTCCTTCAACAAATATTTTCTAACATCTACTGTTAAATTAAAACACACATGGTACAATGCAGCCTGTGAACGGACAGGTTTATCAGCAGCCAGCAAAAAGCATGAAAGCCTGTACTCATCACTTGTTTGGTACATGTGACACTTTTTGTAGAATTCAGATAAGCATTCTGGTTTGACAGCATTTCTAGCATGTTTATTCATCTGCAGGTCTTCAGTTAGCTGCATAATAACTTGAAACTGTTTAACAATGAATATCTGAACTCTTTTAAAATTTGCATCGTTTAATAGATGCATTGCAAGGTCATTGGTTTTTTCTGCATGGGTGTTTCAACAATGTCATTCATTAACCTATGAATACATTGCCTTATGTCAAAATCTGCAGGAATACTTGTTACATCTGTATCGTCTTCTTCAAGAGGTGAGTTAGCAAGTATCTCATTAAAATCATCATCCAAAGCTTGTTCTTGCTCTGGGAAGTCATCTTTTTCAGTAACTGCTTCATACTGAAATAGGTTGTCATGGATACCTGGATCTTCAGCCTCAATGTTTGCAAGGTATTCATATGGTCGAGTCCTGTAAAGAAAACAGAATGAAATGAGATTACATGAAAACGTGTATATGCAAATCCATCATTTACGAAAAAATATACACACACATTTACATGTGGTCACTTTATTTGTGGTAATTTCATAAGATATTATGATAAGTACATTATCATAATAGCACCTTCACATTTCAGGTTACTGTCAAGACTGAAAGTGCAAGATGGAGCAGAAATAAAGGCGGAAGATCTATACAGTACTTACAAACACGAATTACTGTGCAAAGGCCTGGAACCATTACAAGATATTCATTAATTTGGAAAGAATCTCAAGCATTTATTTCCTGACACAAAGAAACACAGGACTGGCATGAAGAAGAGTGCAACAAAATATGTTGGAATTTCCATAAAACCATCTGATGCTTTCAAAGATGGATGTCAGAATTTGTCTCAGCAGGAGCGTATAGACTTGATAAGAGGTGAACTTCAAGAGACATACAAACTTAATGAAGTTAAACTAGGTGTAGTAGAATGTTTGGTAGCAACAAGATTCTCATGCAATGGAGTTCCAATTTTCAAACATTTGACATTTCGAGAGAATGATTGGATCTTGAAAATTGCTGGCAAGGAAGTAGATTTAAAGAGCTTATGCATCAATAATGAATATGAATGCAGTAGGGATGGAATACAGGCAGTGTGTCAGCAAATCGAAAGTGTTAATCTGTGTGAAGGAACAGGACTAACCAAATCGGTTATATGTAAAAGAAATCACTTTGTTGAGACATTGGCCTCTGAAAAGACAGGTGAAATAAAGAAGACAATGAGATCGGTATATTGTCTGCGTGTCATAAAATATCTTGCCCAAGGGTCTAATGCATATAGGGCTTGTCAAAAACTGATAGTCACAGAAAGTAAGAACACGGAAGATGTAGTGGAAGAAAATGAAGATGATGAGGCACTCAAAGGATGTCATAAAAAAAAGGAACATTGGAAGATTTTAAGAATCTTATTCCAAATGCCTCCACTGAATTGTTAGACCTACTGTTATGTCTAGCAAAATATTGTGCTGTAAAGGATCCAAGAGGTCATCAATGGAGTAAGAAGGTAATTTCAGTTTGTTTAGACCTATACACAAGAAGTCCACAGGCATATAAAAGCATACGAGACAGTAACATACTCGTATTACCATCTCCAAAAGTACTGTACTTCTTTACAAGAACAACATACAGCATCATGTAGGGTTTCAAGATGATATTTTCAACTGGATGTATTCAGAAGCAAATAGATTAAATGTTCCTGTTGAGGGCTTAACAGATGGTATTGTTTTTGACGAGATGTCCATTTAAGAAGATCTACAGATTGCCAAAAATGGGGATGTAATTGAACTTGTTGGTTTTTCAGATTATTGAGATGAAGGCAATGTCATCAAAACCCTAAAAGATGGAAAGCAAATGAAGTCATTAGGTAATTATGCATTGCAGATGGTGTTCCTAGGGCTTACTGGTTTTCGATTTCCATTTGCACACTTCATCACCAGACAAGCCCAGGCATCAGAATTATATACATTGTTCTGGGGAGCAGTAGACAAACTATCTGTCTATGGATTTATTACTGCTTATGTAAACATGGATGGTGCCCATTATGCATATGCATGGAATTAATATGAGTTCAACGAACCTTAATGTGACAAGCCCGGTAACTCCTGATCAAACAGTCGTATTCACTATGGATTACTCACATGTCATCAAGAAAATATGAAACAATATTATGTAACGTGGGATCAAAAAAGGCTGCACTATAAATCTGGAATTGCCAGACAAGAACAACATTCAATGGCAGATGTGGGTTGATGCCTTTAACTGGGATAAGACAAGCCCTTTGCAAATACACAGAGCCTTAGCACAAGTACACATATATCCAAATGCCATGGAAAAGATGAGAAACCATCTGGCTGAAGAGGTACTAAATGATGACATGTTGAACCTTATGACTCAGTACCAAGCTTCATTGGGACAGAATGGAGCCTCGCTCTCAGGGGCAATAGACCTGTTAAAGCATACATCATGACTGATAAGAAATTTTCATGATCAAAGACCCATATCTCAGGCAAATGACATGAGGCTGCATCAGAACCTGGAAATCCTTCATTGGTTCAAGAGATGGGAGGAAACCATAGCCATAAGAAGTGATGTCACATCAACTGCAAAGTCAAAGAAACTTCTATCGCGTCAGTGCATTGAAGACCTATATGCATGCATTTTAGGCTTTGACCAGCTATGTAGAAAAGTCATAAACATGTCATGGCATATTACTCCAGCCCAAATTAATTCTGATGTTTTAGAAAATGAATTTTTATCAACAAAGGGCAACATACAATGGGCCCAACTCCCATCCAAATGCACTCCAATATAGAAGAAACCTCAATAACATAATTCTAGGACAGAGCAGTTTGTCAAGGAAAGGTAATGCTGGTACAAAATGTGCTAATGCTACGTCATATGCCTTTAATAATCCACAACCACTGAGGAAAAAAACTAGAAAAAGCCTCCATCCACACATTACTGAATTAAGACCCATAAGACTGTAGACATACTAATACAGTCACGATACTGCATTCACACAGCTAGATAGTCACTTGATCATTTGACTGAAGAAGATTGGGATAGACATGATCTCTCAGTCAATTAGCTAAATAATGCTAATTTGTTTAAATTCCTTAATCACTCTTGATCTTGTGGACAGTGAGAGTGTAAATGGTGTTGACATGAGAAGGTAGAATTTTACAACTTTAAAATCAAATATGGACATGTTGAAATTCTGTTAAATTATGTTATTATATTGTGACTTAAATTATGTTGTATACATGTAATTTATATTTTTTGTGCTATAAATCATCATAATTGCTTCACAATTATCGTTTTGTTTTAATATCAAATTAAGATTGACTAAAAGTAATCTTAATCGTGCATTACATTGGGCTATTTGTTTAAGCATAACTTAACATGAAATGACCAGCAAAATATGGTATTTTTGTTCATTTATATTAAGCACTACAAGTCAATCAATGTACCGGTAGCATAAGTATCAACACTTGTCACTATGGTAAATTATAACTTAATTAGTCCTTGATTATGTGGCATTACAACTTGTGTGATTACCAACTGAATTCCTGGCAGCACTAATTTCTGATATTTTCCACACTTGTTTCAGATTTCAAATATGGTTACTTTACAAATCAACAGGGTATATGTCACCAACTAAAAGTCTGAATTTTGGGGGTATTTCCATTTAGGCAATACATACACTTGATTAAATATTGTTCCATATATTCTATATTCTACATTCAGTCAAAAATTATTAACTGCCAGTGCTCATTCTATTGTTTGGATAGTATATTATAAGGTTTCATGTCTGTCACCTGGGCATAACCTATATGTGCATTAAGTACCTGGGGTCATATTTATTAACATATGTGTAAATCATTACAAACTGCAAGTACATTTTATTGATGAACACGTATGACTTGTAGTGGTTGTATTTTCATACCATCCTAACCCCTTTCCCAGATAACAGCAAATGTGTAACATTTCACAAACTTACAAACCTGGCTCTATGGCAGCATGAAAAGTCCTCTACCTCAGGAACTGATGACTGATTACAAAAGACATGGATCTTTTCTGGTTGTGGGATGAAAGCATCTTTGCTAAAATTGATCACTCAAAGACCACTGAGTGTACGCACCCGTCCAAGAGCAACAGCCAGTTGACCAGGTTGAGAGATCTATATGCAGTCAATTTCAACTCTAAGTGGAGAGAGAAAATAGCATTTCTTTATTTGTTTTGATTAGTAATTTACACTCTTAATGTTCATTTCATTTTGTGAAAGGGATATTATATACAAGCAAGAGAAATAATAATCAATTTAGTGTTGTGTATGCAAAGAAGGATGTCAAACATCAAAACAAATATATCCCAGAAAATCTCTATTTCTTAAAGGAGGTATGAATTACAAATTACTAATACATATTCATTATACTTAATGCAGAATTAACAAAGTTAACCTGCAATTTAAATGAGAATAGTAAAACAAGCAGAAATAAAAAATATTTTATGTTACAACTTTTTAAATAAATTATCCAACAAACCTGTCGAGTGTCATTCCTTGAGACTTGTGAATGGTCAGTGCAAATCCTAGCTTCAATGGTAATTGAATTCTCTCTGCTAGATTTACTTTTTTCTGGGACTGTATACTGTGAAGATAACATTGATAGTAATAAAAAGAAGTATTAACAAATCCCCAAATGTATTGAACTGATTTATAATACTGATATTTTCAATTATTGCTAACAGTAACTCTCTCTCTCTCTCTCTCTCTCTCTCTCTCTCTCTCTCTCTCTCTCTCTCTCTCGATCTCGATCTCGATATATATATATATATATATATATATATATATATATATATATATATTATGGTATAAACCTATTGGATATCTTTGTTATTTTTTATTTTAGTTTGCTTTGGTAAAGGATCACACTTTATGCTTAAAAATGCAAAAACATTATCCACCTTTACACTTATTCTGAAAGCAAAGGTTGTGAACAGTATGTCCTGCATGTGTGTATATTGTGTTGTTTTACTGTGCTATGCTTTTAATTTGAATGTAACTATTATTACATGGTTTTTAAAACATTAAATTATTAAGATTGCTAACATGTTCAAAGTTTAAATTTACATGTTACATTTTTTGTTTCAGTACATGAATATTACTTTAGATGTCATTTCTTATGATTGAACAAGAACATATTTGTATGAAATTTCTAAACGAGCACATTTTATTAATAATGTTCTTAAATAAAACACTTACCCGTAAATGACATTTTGTTAATTGTAGCTGTCAATTTAATCTCATGAAAGAACACCGTCACACCATCTTCTTCACAGTTCACCACTTGACCCTGTGAACCATTCACTAGGGTGTCAGATATGTTTCGTATCAAAACTACAGGGCATTTCTTTTTCAACCAAAGCCTCTTTGGAGCCAATATGGTGGAGATATATTTTTTCTCACCAGCATCCAGAGCAACATATTCAAATAAATCACCTTCCATTTTCAATATCTGCTGTTTGTTGTAATCATCCGCCATCTGATTGGTAGCAAAAAGTTTAAGACTAGACATCCCATCATCTGCCAGGGGTCTAGACAACTGGTCCATTAATGAAATGGTGGTCCTCACCAATTTCATTTTTGGCTCCAGATAGTTCAACTATAGCATTGATTAACTCATATTCAGTTTGCCTCACAATATCCTTTAAAAATACTCTGTGTACAAACACCATGTCAAACAAATCTGATTCAAAACAATAACTGCCATCATCATCGTACAAGATATTCCTCATAGGTGGCAACTGGAAGAAATTTCCACAAAAAATAATCTGCATCCCACCAAACAATTTTGATGGATCCTTTAAGGAACAAATATATTCCAAGTTCTCAAAATGTCGCTTACTAAACATTGAGACTTCATCTACTATTAAAACATCAGCAGATTTTATTTTCTCATAAGTGGTTTTCATGTTGTTATTTGTTGTAATTAAATGACATATTTCTTTACATGTTAGCCTCCCATTTCCAATTCCAGAGCACCTATGTATTGTCTCTGCACAAATGCTGCAAGGATAATTGGTGCATGCAATGCCAGTTGTACATGTTAAATATACAATTTTGCCTTCCTCTCTTAAATATTGTACACATTCTTGTAACAAGAAGGTTTTCCCTGCACCTGCCTGCCCTCCAATGTACACATTATGGCCCTTTTTAATGAGACAAAATGCCTCATTTTGCTTTAAATTAAACATGATTGTCTACTTCTTACAAGTATTTTTTTAAAAATAAATTTTACTGATGAAGTTTAAAACATGTTACCTAAGTATGTTAATTTCAAATGTGCAACATGCAACCTGATATTTTAAATGATTCAACCACATCCCATTGCTAATGACTAGGTCAGAAAGCATTTATAATCATACTTCACGAAAATAAAGTATTGTCAAAAGAAAACCCAATAAACAATGTTGATCAAAAACTGAAAATATGGTATACGCAAAAAAAAATTATGCACATATTCATTGTCCAAAGCTTTTCAAATTTTGTAGCCAATTTAAAGCTGGCTGCATCCCGCGATATGTCAAATTTCCGATTGTTATACTAATACAAAAACACGATCATCATGACAAAGTTGTTAATTAATTTATTCAAATGAATATCTGCAATACTAAATTTATACTCTCATTAAGTTAACATATTCGAATTAATTATAACATAATGTGATCATGCTCATAACTATTTTTGCCGGGATACAAAATAATGTGCATCGTGAAACAGTCGTTGTGCATTGATGTTATTAAGTATAACCTTTTGAGCCAATCATATTTCGGCGTTGACGTGTGTGCCACATAGTTTAACTGTTTTGAAGTTGATTGATTAAGTTTTGTGCAGTGAAGAAGAATGTCTAATTCTTCCATGGAACAGGATTTATAAAGTTGAATCAAGTTATGGTAAGTAAAAACTTACTTTTGCATTTACCACTGTTCTGTAATTGAAGAAGGCATACGTCGTAGAGTCGCAAACATGGTAAATATAGCTCTTTTTACCGGTTGTCATAGTAGCTCGCGCTTGTCCCAAGATAAAAAATTCGCGAAAATCGCACGTTTCGGAGCCGTAACTTCAGTTTGGTACAAGGTAGAAAAGTCAATGATGGCTTGATGAATAGAAAAATATCTCAGGAGTAATATAAGCCATAGAAAATGGTCGTATGCTTTTAAAAAAAGAAATAGCAGAATGAAATCGAGGGTCATGGGTGGGCCCAAGTGTGTGGAAGTTACGAACCTTCTCTGTTTATATAGTAATATAGAAGGGGTCATATGTCTGAACATGGGGGTACTCTAAGGTATTTTTCTCACTCTGTATGTTTTTCTTTCTTTAGATTATTATTTTTTTCTTCACATCAAGCTCGCGTCGAGCACCTGTGTTGCAGGTTGGATTCATCAAGTTCTGGTCATATAACACAGGCACTTGCTTCCATCAGTAAGTATAAATAAGAAAAGGAAACTTATGAGAACACCCTCTCGTATTCACAAAGAAACAGATGAATAGTAAGAATTTTTTTTAACCAGTATACCTCAGATTTTGATCGGGACCAGATTTTATTGTTCTGCGACGGGGTGGCACCATTTTAAAATTGCTATTACAGTAGCTGGAAAAAATATCTTACTCTGATTTGTTGCTATGTAACATCATTTTGTATTAATTGGTAAGTTAATTAAAGAAAAATTCTGAGACATGAAAATAAAAGTTTGTCGACTCTTAAGGAAATTTATCTGCCATCCAAAAATTAAATGATCAGTAACCTATAGTAAATGAATTTGATGTTATTTTTTTTTACTATGTAATAAACACAGTAACTAAAGTGCGATAGTTAAGAATGGGTGAAACAATGCACTTGCGTCATCATGGTGAGTATCAATTTCGTTCACAACCAAGAAAGAGTTAGCTACTTATTAGTGATGCAGTACTTCTGGTGTGTCATGCACTGAATAAGGCATATTTAGTTTGATTGGTGGTTGATTTACCATTATTTAAACAATAACTACCAATCAGGATTGCATGTAATGTATTTTCCTGTTTGTACTAATATTAGTGTCCCTTCTTCATAGATGAGGTACTAATAATGCGCATCAATGGATGATCCGAATGAGATTCACACTGGAATGGTTTTCGTCCTAGTATCTTGAAAGGGTTCCTTATATACATTGAAGGAAAATAAAGATTCTTCTAATTGCTGCAAATCTTTGTATAAAATAAAAAAAGAGTAAAATTTAATTTATCTTCTTTATCTGACATTTTAATTTGAATTGTCCACATTATTAGTTCATTTGATAACTACTTTTGTTTTTCAGCCTTTTTTATTCAATTTCATGCTACTGTAAAGTTTTCCAGAATTGAGTTAAAGATTTTAATTATTATTTAAAACATAAACAATAAATAGCAAATGATAGTTGAAACTTTCAATTAAATGTTGACCTAGTTCAGAACTGGTAAACAATTTTTGTCTTCTTTCCTAGAGTAAAAAATCATCATGATCATGTGACCCTCATACAGGCATCTCTTTTACTCTGTAACTATTGTTTAAAATATACAAGTCTACCCACCCTAACTGATGCTACCTTCCAAGGAGTAGAGAGGTGCATTACTGATGTGAAATCATTGATGACATGTAACAAACTGCAGATGAATGATTATAAAACTGAGACCATTCTGATCACAACACAAAGACATTCTCATTCGCATTCTTTACCTCAAACAATAAATATTTATCAGCAACACCAACATTAAATTCACAATCAGTACAAAACATAGGTGTTACTCTGGACAGTACTCTCACATTGCACCAACATGTCATGAACATATGCAAGCCTGCATTTCTTGAGCGGAGATGCATCAGCTCCATTCACAAATATCTTTCAGTTGATGCCACTAAAACACTTGTCTTCATTGGTACTTTCAAGACTATTTTAACTCAGTTCTGTCTGATTTGTCTCAATATCTACTCTAGAAACTTCAAAAAGTTCAAAACACATCTGCTAGGATCATCTTTAGAGTAGCTATGTCTCTGTATGCCATTTTTCTGACAACCATATACTCGTTATTCCCACTATGAAAATGAAGTCTTTGGGCAATATTCTTTTGCATACCAGGGCCCAGGAACGTGAAACTAATTGTCCATTTAAATTACACACAATGACAGTGATCCCTTTCATGGGTGTTCTTAAAACTCACCTTCTTCAACTGCAAGAGCAAACTTAAATACCAAAAAATGTCTCCTATCTTAAATATTTTCAGCATTATTTGTTTTCCATTTTCATGGTGTTTGCTTTTGTTATTTGTATTCATATCATTTTAGATGTTGTAAAGTGCTTAGAGCTTCTAAAGATTAGACACTATACAAAGTCCTCATTATTATTATTATCAGTATTAATACAGATGCTATGATGAAAATTTCTCAGTTTCACGCCTTTACACTTGATGTCAAGTTCTTCTGTTGTAACCAGTTTTCAAGATATATGTTAGATTATCTTCAGATTGTTTGGATTTTGAAAGATTTAATAAGTTTCTCAAGAAATAATTGAGTGGTCATACAGAATAACACCATCAGGCACAAAGTAGGTCATTATGAAGACCTCAACACTGTCAAAAAGAGAAAGCTGAAATGGCATGGCCATGTCACTAGAGCCAACAGTCTATCCACAACAGTATTGCAGCGTAGTGTGCAAGGTGGTAGAAGAAGAGGTAGACAGAAAAAGTGGAGTGACAACATCACAGAATGGACCAGGAAAAGTTTTGCGGAGATTCAGGCATTGGCACATGATTAAAACAAGTGGAGGGAACTGGTCAGATGTTCAGCAACACAGTGCCTCAACGACCACACTGGGTCAAGAGACTGATGATGATGACAGAAATCTTGGACAAAGACATTTCTTAAGTTTTATTTAGATTTCCAACATCGAAGTATTACTTCTCTACAAGGAACTGTCGATACAACACAGTAGTGGATACATCATACATCATTACCTTCCATCTTGGATTTCGTTGGGACTCTAACTTGAATTTCTTAGAACATTTCATTACTAGAACTTTTAAAATTTAATTCGTGGATTAATTTTGGATTTGATTCTTTAAATTGGAAGTCCTTTTTCCAATATATACATTGATTTTCTAGGGAAATATAATTTTTGTTACATTTTATAAATCTTGGGATTTTTTTCTCCTTTTTCTGTTACTGTTTATTAGAGCCAAAACACAAAACAATAGTAAATATGGTATGCATTGAATAACATATATTGAGGAATATTAAGATAGAGCTTTACAAGCTTCATGTTTTCTGTCATGGTGGACAAGAGGTATGATTAATGTAAACAGTCCTATATAATTTACCTGATGCAGGTGTAATAAATTTTTCATTAGCCATACTTCTTGAATGATTTCACTTAACTTTGCTTCTAGATTTTACTGATTAACCTATTTGTCTTGGACATTAGTATTATTTGCACCATTGTAAGGAATATGATCAAATCATAGCCGCAACCACATTGAGGCTATGACATCATAGCTAATTTCACTGCATGACAAACCAGAAGTGTAACTTTCATATTTAATCCAAACAAACAAAATAAGCAGCAGAGAAGCTTTGTATAATAGTGGTTATTTTATGGCCATCAAAGTAGTTAAATATGAGCAAGTCTGGAATGTCTCCTTTATGATAATATACATTATCACTGGCTGAACATGCTGAAGGGATAAAATTAATGGCATGGAGATGGCATGTTGGTTACCTTAATTAATATATATATAAGCAGCAGAGGGGGCGAACAGACCAACGTTTGGAGGCGTTAATTTGGCAGACCGAGGCTTCCTCCAAAATCCTTTATAGAAGCATCCATTTGGCAAACCAGAATAATAAAAAAAGATGCCAAAGTTGTTGTTGCGCCCCCCTCAGCTGATATTGGGTTAAAAATCTTTTTTATGATAAAAATCATTTAGGATTTCAACCGAATATTTGATCCAAGTCCGATATGATATCTTGATCTAGGATCATGCCAATTGATCGTTACAAATCCATGTGGGATTGACTGAGCGTGACTAAAATAATTTCTAAAGAGATTATAATCCATATCACCGCCGCACCAAGTTTGCCAAATATTTCGCAGCGTATGTGTGTCAACTCCGTTGAATACTGCAAGAATATTGCAATTATCTCTGATCACTTTTGGTATTTGAATATATCTTTGAGTGACATATATCACATCAGTATTTTTGTGCCTGCCTCTGGAAAATATTCTAGCTGGATTCTTTTCATTGTCTAACATGACATCATCATAGACGACCAAATTGTTAATATTTCCATCAATATCATCAATGCTCTGTGCATTCTCGATATCGGTTATAAACTCGATAACATTATAACCGGCAATCTCTGAAGCGCTCTCATTAAAATCCTTTAACACCTCATAGCATTGCTGATCATACACACTCGGGGCTACTAAATACAACTTGTCCCATTTCATCCATCTCGTTATTAAATTAAGTAACAGTTGCGTCTTGCCACTTCCAGATGGTCCGATTATAATCATATGAATAGAATTCGGTAGCGCTAAATGATGCTTAACTGGTTCTCTTGTTTTAGTCGCTGAAAAGTCAACTACATTCATGTTATTACATGTATATATAAATTATGGATCTATATTGTGTAAAATGTAAGAAGAATACTAACACAAACGACTTGACGACGATTACAACCAAAAATAACAGATCAGCAGGTAAGTGTGTACAATGCGGTACAAAGAAATTTAGATTTGTTTCTAAGGATTTTTAAAAAAAACGAGGAGGTGATACTGCAGCCAAGTTAGTAAAACTCCCAGGGACACCATGGGCAATATATCCGGGAGAAAAACACCTTCCAGGGTATAGTTACTGTGGACCCGGGACCAGACTCTAAATCAGACTCGGTGATCAAAACCAACCCCGACCCGGTGAAAACCCAATAAAGCGTGTTAAGGCGTGTCATGCTCATGATGTTGCTTATAAAAGCAGAAATCTGCAAAACAGACATATCGCAGATGTGAAATTAATAATTAATTCATGCGTTGAATTCTATCACTGATAAATCCTTCAAGGAAAACCAGGCTTCATGGTTGATAAAATCGGCGATGAAAAGTAAATTGATGTTGGGTCCTGGTAATTAATAACATCATGGAATCTATTTATTATAGTGGAGGGGTAAAGCAGCAATCAGTAAACTCACTAGTGCTGCAAAGGTGAAAAATACTACAGAAGCGGATTGGTTATCCAAACAGGCGACATGGCAAATTTATCTACCACCGTCTAAACAAGTTAACTTTTCGCATTTTGATGTCAGCATCCCTAATGAGGTTCATCAGGCTGATATATTATTTCTGCCGCATGATGGTTTTTACAAGTATGCGCTAACCATAGATGATGTTGCGAGTCAATACAAACAAGCAGAACCGCTTTGAAAGGATTTATCGACAAGGTCCTCTGCATTGGCTGAATCTATTACAAGTTGATCCTTTCAAGGAATTTCAGGGTGCAGTGTTATCAACAATGAAGCCTCATAATGTCACCATCAGACAAGAACATACTGCACTACATCGCGATCACTCAATTGTTGAACGATTTAATCGGACACTTGCTGAGCGGTTATTTGGATATCAATACATGAAGGAATTTATTCAGGATAAACGATCTCGTGAATGGGTCATGAGATTACTCGAACAATCAACATGAAACCTAACAACGCGATTAAAAAAAAAGTATATACCCGTAAAACCACAAAATGATTTTTCAAAAAACCAATACTCGGCAATGTCACTGTTAGGTATTTATATGAACCAGGAGAGCTCGAAGGTGGCAAAAAAGAGCTACTGATCCTATTTGGAGCGTCACCATGTATAAAATATCTAGCATAACACGATCCATGGGTAGACCGCTAGTTTATAGATTGGATTCAACTGCTCTTCAGCGCAGATTTACTCGTGAACAACTACAAGTGATACCCGAGGATACTCAATTCTCACCGTGTGGTCTTAACTAGCACCTCTGTGTCTCTTGCACTCAAGACAAGTCAACATCACATTATCTGGTGTGACCAACGCTGCTATCTTTTCTGTCTACGATAAATTGTCGAGAGTCCTTATCTGACCAACACCAACGCATTATACAATTGCAACTCGCGCAGTGATTATTCTGTTGTTGTTTCAGAGTGATTATAAATTCAGCATCAGTATCAAATTTTCTGTTATGTTTTTGTCCTGTTGTTTATAACCAGATAGTTTTATCTGATTATATCATCGCTGACAATATCACGTATTGTAGTGTCATTATAATCTAAAACAACTCTTCGAAGCTGATTTATTCTTCGTACTCTGGACACTGCAAGATAAACCAAATTTGATCACTCTATGCGATTATCTATGATCCAAATAATTGTATCAGATATAGTAAATCCCTGTGAAGAATGTATTGTCGCTGCGTAACCTAGCGTCCATGGTGATTTATCAGCACGCAATGCACCTTCGACGACGTTGATATCAACCAGCACAATATCATTTAATACGAGAATTTGCTTTTCTATCCCTGACTTTGTCAGGCCAGGAATATCAACTTCGATATTCTGTTTTCGTGTATCCTTGGGCTTATAACACAACGGCACTGGAAGTCTTGCAAATTTTTCTTTATGCATGCTAAATAACTTCATCTGAAGTGTGTCTCTGACTATTTTTCTACTTGCCACTATCAAATCGTTTGGTCTCCACGCTTCCCAAAAATTATTTAATGGTGTTTCCGAAATTATTTCACGGGCCATTTCACATTGGATTCTATCAGGTTGTAATCTAATTAGTTTCTTGAACTCGCGTAATTGTTCATCAAGTGCTCTATGATCAGTACTAATTTCTTCATCATAGTCTACAAAATTCTTTAGCCAATTATGTGGAGACAAACCGACAAATGGTGATGGTTGATAGTGATCGCCACACATTATCAGTTATGTATTCGCTAGCAATAACCAATCGAGGAACCTTTGTAATACATCTAACGACACTGTGCATATCTCATCCGAAATAATGATTTCAGGAATAAAGTTTTCGCCCATTCGATCAGGAGTCCATTCGTCACCTTTCCATCGAAAAAAAACTATGATAAGTACAAGCATTAATTCCTCGCTGTTTCATCTCAATTGCGAGTCTGTGGGTCGGTGTTAGCACAATCATGTTTGATTTACCTCAAAATAATTCTATCACACGAGTCGTCTTTCCTGACCCACTACAGCCTTTTAAGTAAACCGTTTTATAGCTACATATTGAATCAAATATCGACGGTGCATTAGATAGTTCTGATATCTGATTATTTTTCAAGTAATTGTTTTCAATCGTAACATCAGCTGATTTGGAATAATCACACGGTATTTCCTTTTTAATTCTCCATGATCCCCAACTCTCGTCAGAATTTGTGAATTTAGCCACTGCTTCTCTATGTTTCACATCTATATAAAATGAATCAGTGGCGACTCTAACCGCGGTGTCAGGAAATATATTTATCATTGAAAATAAATTAATAGAAGCATAAGCCAACAAAGACGCCCTCAAATGTGTATACTGAAGATTGTATCCATCGTTGTAAGTAACAACTGTACCGAATTTTGTTCCATTGATTTACATATATACCTTTAGATGTTACATCCGCGATTATAAAATCGTATTCAACGCTATCTATAATCAACCGTGAAGAATATTGTTTATTGTCATATTTTTTTCCATTCTTCTACGGAGATCTTTCCTTATTTCTAACTTCAAATATCTGTTTGGACCATTTCACGATGTATTCTTCATCGAGATCGGGGAATTGTTTTCTGTTTTCGCTGATTATACTATCTAGACTCGGGTTGTGGTAACCAGACCTCAGTCTGCGCTCAATATGATAAAATCGCTTCACTGATAACCAGCGATATCAGCATTTTAGAAAAGAAAAATAAACTTACGGTTTTAAGAATCAATTTCAAAATTAATCCAAAAATAATTCAAAATGTTATTCACTAGAGAAATTGCGAAAGTCCTGGTAATAAAAATGTCCAAATAATTTTGAATAAGTTCGAATTCCAGCGTAGTATCCAATATGGAAGACGATGTCACTTGATGAAGTCAGTTCTTGTTAATGAAAATCTATGAGCACATATTCTTTTCCAGGTAACTAATAAAATAATTCCTCTTGATCCAAACGAATTGACACAATTTCCAGTACATGGTAATTAAAAATAACTCTAAAAAACACACACACAACTTAGTATTCTAAAAGCTCAAACTTCTACTGAATAGCTCGCTCCCAAAACATAGTTTATATATCTGTTTTTACGTAAACAAACAGACAATATATATAGAGAGAGAGACAGACAGATAATCATTCAAGTTGACGATCACTGGTTTTGACCAAAAGCAAGAATGGTGTCGTCCAACATCTCCCGCCAATTACTGACAGTTTTCATATGTTAATCATAATGTTCTATACAGTAAGTAAATCTGGTTCTGAGTCAGTGCTTCCTTGTGCTTTAGGGACACGTAGATTTCACCCCCAGTTTTGATACCAAAGTTTGTTTTTTACTCAAGACTGATTCACAGTTTTGACCCCAAAGGGATCATTTGCTCTCACTCTTGAATCTCTATGGGATATACTACTAATGGGTCTCTGGTATCATACATTCATATCATCCGTTAGATATTTTCAGTGTTATTGCTAAAAGATCACATTGGTGTCTTACATTACAGCTCTTGATGAATGTTGCTTTTTCCACAATACCTTTGATGAACAATCTCAATTAATATGGAAATACATTGCTCCTAATTGTATTAGGATGTTTCAAAATCAAGTGACAAGTTCAACTTACAATAACTATGACATTTGTTGAAAGCTTTGAGTTGTAACCTGATTTGTTTTTACATCAACTTTTGTATCAAGTTGGTTCTAACTGGAAATGGCAGCCTTCTTGATCATTTTATGTTGATACTTGTTCTGAGAAAAACAGATTGTCTTCTTATTCTGGACTGAGTAAAGGTTTACTATCAATTTGTTACATGAGCCGATTAGATACAGAATCCAACCTTGACAATAAATCTTTCTACCTTTTACACGAGCCAAAGGTCAAGGTAATATTTGACATTTGTCAGTTATGAACTTATGCTTAATATGCCTACTTGCTGTCAGTCTAGAACATTTTGCAAAGGAAACGACTTTTGAGTTTTTTTTAAAGCAGGTAGCATAGATCCATGTCATACAAAAAGGGGTAAATATTACAAACATGGTTTAGTTTCAGACTTAGGTTTTGATTTTTTAAGTGTTTTCATGTATGTTGACACTTTAAATAATTTAGGCATTATGTTGATGTTATTTATATTTAATTCAATTATTTGTTTGTTAGTTTTAAGTTTTGGTTATTTTGTTGCATGTTATTGTAATGTAATATTAGTTGCTGGCGTAAAATGGCATCGCGCGTAGTAAGAGGTGTAGATAATTGGATATAGCTACGTAGTCACGGGAATGACCTCCTTCAATATTCTGACCTTGTGTGAGTGAAAGATAGATGATCAACAGAAAACTGAAAAAGATTCTTGTGAAGAAAAAATGCAATACGATCTCCTAAAACAAGATAAATAACAAATTTAATCAAATTATTAGTGGTAATTTCCAATCAACTTAAATTATATCAACATGATTGATTAGCAGTCTCTAATTTGGATTTATTACATCATCACAATGAGTGGTGGAAAGAGCGCAATGTCAACGACTGATTGTATCTTATTCCCATCGACTGTGTTTTAATGTTCCCATTTCCTCGGACCTTCCAACTGCCTCGTCCTTCGTTGACTTCTTAGATTTTACTCTCTACTCATCACTTTTCCTTTTCGGACATCACTCGTCACTTTCTCCCTGTTCTTTTTTTCTGGTTCTGGCTCCAAACTGTCAAGTCCCCGCTCTCTCGCACAACTGTTTCATTAAATGACAACATTAAATGACAAAATTGCTATATGTACCACTTTATATATGTATATATAATTCCTGCATGTACATTACTCAGCATGTACGTTGCTGTAAATGTCTGCATAAATCTAATCAACGGTAGTTAAATTGCCATAAATTACCACGTGACCTCTCTATCGAAAATTTACATCATGCTACTACTTGTTCGATTACTATTGCATAAAATTCACAGATCCTTACTTCAATATTATTTAACTATCACAAAAGCAAATATAATAAGTAGGTATCGTTAGCTCACGATAATATCGTCTCGACAGACAAGGGAAATGTTTTCATATTTATTCATATAACCCTATAATTCTTGCTCATATGACAGTTGGGTCTCAAATAATAAATTCTGTTAATGAACTAATAACTGTAGAATTAAAAGATAAATTGCACAGCAACGCTAGCATCAACACATTTGAATGAAATTGAATAAATAATACATAATATGGAACCTAATCTTATCAACAAGTTGCATCCAATAAAAAAAAAATAGAATACAAATTAAAATTGTGTATCGTAATGCTGTAAACTTTATAACTTTTGCATCCGGCACTAAACCTTGTCTTTTCACAAGACAGACATCTGGTCCCTTCATTGTTTAACGGGTAAAGCACTAATATTTCTTAGGCTTCCTTGAGAACCAAACTTTTCTTACTCAGGAATTTTCTAACAATAGTGAATTTTGATCAAGGCTGCTTTTTAAAATGTTCATTAGTTCCAAACAGTACGCCTTAATTTCACTCTGCCGATCATAAGCAGTGGTTTCCCAAAATGTTCCTAAGACAAATATTTGTTTCGTTAGTCATAATTTCTGAACTATGTTATATAACTTTTATCTTTGAAAAATGACTACTTGACACGCATCGGAAGTTACGCTGTCTCTTTCACAACCCCCGTTTTAGAATATCCAGTCAATTTCATTGAACAAGAACTCTGGCCCCTTTGAATTTTTAACACTGACATGGAAGAAATTTAAGAATAAAGGTTAAAAGTCACCCTGGTCTAAATGTGATAAATATCTAAGCTCGCCACATTCAATTTTTAGGTTCACTGCTTATTCGAAATTCTATACTTTCAAAGCTGGATTTGACTTTGCCCAAAATTGGGTGTATTTCTGCTTGATATTATTGTATTTGTTGTATTTTTGTTATATTTAATTCATTGATGTAAACACCTAATAATAACTTCATTTTTTTCAACTAATATCTTCATTATTCATTATCCGGATTATTACTCTGGTAAACAAGGATTAAACATGTTGATCAGGGTCAGGGTTTGGTGATTCCTAAATGAAATTTGTATACTATTGTGTTGTAAATAAACAAGGCAATTATATGATATTTGAATGTTATTTTCATTAGAAAATGGTTGTTTTAGGAAAATGATAATTGTGACCTGAGGTCAAGCAGAGGACTATATTCTTGTGACTGTGAGGCTTTTATCAGTCGTGCTTTAACATCTTGCACTAAAAGTTGTATTATGTTTTGACCAGTTTGGGCTGAATATTATTTTCTTCATATTACTGAATTGAAGAGATTATTTTATCTGGAGATACAACGGTCTTGGATAAAGACATTTATTGGAATTTATGCTGAATTGAACCCTGGAATGATATTTATATTATTCAACAAGAGACTGTTTACACGTCAGTATTTCGCAGGCTATAACAAGACATATCGCCTGCAATTTCGGATCTCTTCAGGAATCGAACTGAGCTTTGCTATTGACTTTTTATTACTGGGATTTGTATCTTTAATTCTTGGATTATTTTTGGATTTTATTCTCAATACCGTAATTTCTTGTTTTACTTGTATTCTAGGGAAACAACTTATCTGCTAAATTTTACAAAGTTTGTTGTCTTCACTCTTTTCTATTTCGTATTTTAACATAACATTGATATGAAGAAAGTTTTCTTTTTTTGACCGAAATTTTAAAAACATCTCAATTTGAATATGTTTAGAGGCAAGGTCAAAATGTTTTAATCCGGTTAGACAGTGTTACAATTAACACATTTCACCGATATGTTTAAGATTGAAAGCCTTATGGATGCATTGTCATGCCAAAATAAGATTATGACATGTAGTTCTGTAAGCATGTTATTACTTTGCGGAAGAAAAATTATGCCAATTTACATTCTGTTAATGTATTGTAGGGTCTTAGCTAATTTTCTCTAACATTCAATTCAAGATCTTGTAATTTACTTATAAAGCAAAGAATGTTGAAACAACAGCTGATTGGTTTGATAAAATCTTGCATTTGCAGCTCGGCTTGAATGTAACGTCATAGTAACAGTGGATGTCCACCAAATTATTATATGGTATAATTGGTCCTATAGTAAATGAAAATGATACTTGTACGATACGACCACCATAGCAGCCCATCATATCCACCAAGGGTTCCAGTGAAATAATTCTTAACATGTCTAGTTGGACATGAATAAAAACAATGCTGATCTGACAAATGGCAACGACTGTCTTCCTAGATCTCTAGTTGGTTCTGAATAAAATTGGTTCTGCTCAGACATCCAAATGGATGGCGATGTTAACATTGGGGTTTCACCAGAATATTTCATTATTATGTCTGGTTGGTCCTAAATTAAAATGGTAATGAACTGAAAGATACGAAGCAATATGACCACCTTTTCGAGTAATTGGATAAATTGACATGAGGTTTTCACAGGTAGATGTCTTAGGATATTAGTTGGTCATAACCAAAAGCGGTACCCCACAGCCGCCCAATACGACCAACAAGTTGGTTGTCTAAGAATGACACACATATTCAAAATCTTTTTGTCTCTACTGCTCCAAAATAGATGGTTCACTGGCATGGGGTTTTCAGACTAGACAGTTTGATTACTGTTTTAATGATAATTAGGTGTGTGTGTGTGTATATATATATATATATATATATATATATATATATATATATATATATATATATATATATATATATATATATATATATATATATATATATATATATATATATATATATATGGGTGAGTTAATACATTTTTTATAAATTATGAATCAGGGCATATTCCTGAGTTTAACATTAGTCAGTTATGTCACTATGAACATATAAACTGTATGAGAGATATACAGAGAGACAGACAGAAAGACGAAGACATTGACATAGAGACAGAGAATGATAATGAGAAAAGTGAGTAATAATTGTAATTGGTCATATACTGTTTATTGAAGGACAATTCTAAAAGGAAAGGACAAGTCAACGTTTTTATTACATGTGCACAACAACTTTGCCATATATTTTTGTTTATAATTTGGAAATATGTTCAAATAAAGATGATTTGTGAGTATTTTATGGTTTTCGTTATAGTCAATTGTACTTTCGGCATGATCAAGCTTCGAAATCAAACTGAAGAATGTTACACAGACACAGTATAAATATTTTATAAATTCCTCAATTATACATGTACCATGCACTAAAACAAATTATGAATTTAGTAGCAATCGTTTGCTCAGTTGTAGTTGTTGTTGTGGGATTTAACGCAATTCTTCAGCACAAGATAGGCTATACATGGTGGCCAGATTTAATGATGGATGAAGAACCTGTGAATATACCTGGAAGAACCACCCACCCACGAGAAGCTACTAACAAACTTTCTCACATACCCACATTAGCCGAATCTGAGACTCTAATCCACGCAGACAGATGAGGTGGCTATGATCAGTAACAGAGATCGCTTGAGACCACTCAGCCACTCAGGGCCCTGATTTGCTCAGTAAAATGCATTTCAACTATTGATCAACACAATTTACACCATAATTTATAACAGTTATTCAAAAAGCACAGAATAATTATAGCAGAAACAATCATATCCGGAAAGATGGCCGCTATCGCTTAACCGGCTTGACCCAGCTCTTCCGATTTTGTGCTATTTTTTATGATATATGTGCTTGTTGTCTATCTTCGTCTACATTATTGTCTTTCATCATCTATTGGCTGTTCAGTTCGTATTTCTATCTTCATCTCCTTGTTTTGGAAACGAGAACAATATAGTTTTTCTCAGCTGTCTTGTTCTACTGTTAAGACATCCTTTGTTCTTGAATAAACCGCCATCACGTAATCGCCAGTCAGCCTGCTGATGGACCCTCATTGATTGCTTCAAATGAAACACCATTTGTCTTCGTACTACATTATGTTCAAGACTAAACAAACTAGGACTACATTCATCATTACTTAAATGTAAACGGAGGAGAAAAAAAAAACTGTATCAAAGCTGACTGACGTAGAACATGAAGAACAATTCCAGTTATCTCCCTCTCGCACTTTACAGATAAACAATTTAAAATTTCGGTCATTAATTGTGATAACCTGGTGCAAGTCTATCTTAAATCCTCAATCGTTGTGTCAACTGTCCCAGAGATATCATTGCGTACTGCACTATTCAACGCCCAATCAGTATGATCACCGGAAAAGCACACATAAATAGTTAATTTATCAACGACCAGAATATCGATGTTTTCTTCTTGACAGAACCATGGCTGAAAACATCAGGCGATGAGCCCAAGTGTTTGGATTTAAAACCCACCGCTTACTCCATCAAGTCGTTCACCCGCCACTCTCGCAGAGGTTTGAAGTGCTGTCATCACAAAATAGTCCACGATACAATGTCTTAACTACAACACAACTTTCAATTTCTGCCAGACATCATTTGAACTAATCCAAACAAAACTCACAATGGAACAAAGGTCAGTCCATTTTTACTGTCTCTACAGCCCTCCTCCTAGTAGACAAAACAAGCTGATTGAACTTCTCTTTTTTGGAGCAGTTTCTGAATCTCCTGGAGTATGGAAATTCGATAGGTGGCAACCTGATTATTCTTGTAGATTTCAACTTTCACTTTGACTATCCTGTAAACTCATACACCTTCATGTTTTCAACCTTAAACAGTCATTTAACCAACCCACGCATAAACATGGTCACAATTTAGACTGGAGTCTTCATAGACTTGATGACAATATTCTGCAATCCATTCTTGTATCCCACGAACTTGCATCAGATCACCTCTGCAATATATGCCATCTCTACATATCAGTCCCTGACCCTCCACCATTATTTGCTACTGAGAGAAACATCTATATGATAAATAGAACCAAACTACTGCATAGCATCATAGTTACCATACAGAATTTCAGTGACAATCATTAAGAGCATTTGAACCTGTCACTATGGATTTAGTACGGAAAATTGTGATGAAAAGTGTAACAAAGTCATGTGAACTTAATTCAAATCCAACATCACTGCTGCTTGAGTGCTTAGACCCAATATTGCCTTCACTAACTGATGTTATTAATATCTCTCCCTCTCATCCGGGGAATTCCCATCATTTTTCAAAGCTGCCATCGTAAAGCCACTGCTGAAAAGTCCAAACTTAATCATGACGATTTCAAGAACTACCTGCCAGTTTCTAATCTCCCGTTCATATAAGAAGTTTTAGAAAAAGTTGTTCTAACCCAACTTCTTTCTAATTTGAAATCAAACAATCTATTTAGCAATGTACAGTCTGCATATCGCCCTTTCCACAGTCCTGAAGCTACTCTTCTGAAATTATTTAATGACATTCGCTCTGCTTTGGATAGCGGAAATATTACAGTCCTCACCCTCCTTGATTGGTCTGCAGCATTTGACAAAATACACCACTATATATTCATCGTCTACAGCATGTATTTGGCAATACAATACAACCTTACAGCGGGTCAAGTCCTACTTTGGCAACAGGATGTGAAATCATGGATGCCATGTAACAAGCTGCAGATGAATGATGATACAACTGAGGCCATTCGGATCAGAACACAAAGACTTTCTCATTCCCATCCTTTACCTCAAACAATAAATATCAGCAATACCAACATTACATTCGCATAGTTAGTACGAAACCTAGGTGTTACTCTTGGCAGTACTCTCACATTGCACCAACATGTCATGAACATATAAAGGCTGCATATCTTGAGTTGAGACGCATCAGCTCCATTCACATAGATCTTTCAGCTGATGCCATTAAAACGCTTGTTTTCATGAGTTCTTTTCAAACGGGACTATTGTAACTCAGTTCTGTCTGGTTTGTCTCAATATCTACTCCAGAAACTTCAAAATGTTTAAAACACAGCTGCTTGGATCATATTTAGAGTACTGCGATCAGAACAAACCTCCCCACTGCTCTGTACACTATACTGGCTATCGATTCGATCCAGAATCAAACTTTGTTCTCTACTACATTTCACTGATGGACTCCATTCCAACATACCTATCCGGCCTCACCATGGGTACACACTAGCAAGATACTTACACTCTTCTTGACAATTGTATACTTATTGTTCCACTATGACAATGAAGTCATATGGACAATGTTCTTTTGCATACCTGGGGCCCAGCAATGTGGAACAAATTGCCTATTGAAATTAGAAATTAGACAAAATGATTACTTTCAAGAGTGCTCTTAAAACGCACCTTTCTCGACCCCAAGAACAAACTTAAAGACATAATAATATTTCGTACCTTAAACAACATTTTCTATGTTTTCCAATTTTATATTTTTTTCGTGGGGGTTTTTTTTGGGGGGAGAGGTTGGTGCTACGTATATTTGATTTTAAGTCATTTATTTTTGTTTTAATTGTTTGTTTGTCAGATTCAAATTTGACATTTTAAGTTTAAGATTGATTCATTGGGAGATATTTTTTTTAAAAGTGGGATGACCTATACTTTACGAATAAACACCAGATGTTGACCTCATTTCTGATCTGGCTTCAAAGTTGTAAACAAGCTTTTAAAATGATTGGTTGATTCCAAGGACATTATGGAGCTTTGTTGTAAACATCTTTCTATATTTAGTTGGGTCATACGGTGTGCACGAGATTTTTTGAACGTAAATTTGTTCTAAAGATTCTAGAAGATCATGTGACCCCTTTCTTGTTTACGTAAAAACAGGTATATAAATTATGTTTTGGAGGGAAATATCTAGTAGAAGTTGGGCTGTTAGAATATTAAGTTGTATTGTTTTGAGTTATTTTAAATTACTGGAAATTATTTCAATTCGTTTGGATCAAGAGGATTTATTTTGTTATTTATCTGGAAAATAATTGTGCTCATTTAATTTCATAAGACCAGAACTGACTTCATCACGTGACATTGTCGTCCATCTTGGATGCTTCACTAACATTCGAACTGGGAATTATTAAGACATTTTATTACCAGGACTAATACACGAGTGGATTATATTTTGAATTATTTTTGGATTAATTTTGGAATTGATTCTTAAAACCATAAGTTTATTTTTCTTTTCTGGAAAATATTTGTGCATAATAAATTGTTTATTAAGTTTTTACAAGCTTGTTATTTTCACTCTTTCTATGTTACTGTTTATTTGAGCCTAAGCACGTAACAGTTGGATTTTCTTCTTTTTTTCTGTAGTCATATCACTATAGATGTTGTAAAGTGCTTAGAGTTTCCAAAGATTAGGCGCTATTCAGAGTCCTCATTATTATTATTATTATTATTATTATTATTATTATTATTATTATTATTATTATTATTTAAATGTGTGTATCAGGAGTTACATTAATAGTCATTGTGGGGGTTTGGTTGAAAGTGTTTGGAAGAAAACAGTACGATAAGAATGTACATGCATTCTGTTTTACTGTTGAATTGTATTATTTATTTTCTTATTACAGGTATAACACAGGCATGGCTTTTCAAGTCTTATAGAATGGATCACGAATCACTGAATTGGTTCCGATTTGCAAAATGTTTAGCAGATTTGGGAAATACAGTGCTCCGACGGTATCTGTATTTCCATGCAAGTACATGCAGTTTGAGTGGTTACCATGATATTTGGCAGCAAAATGTCAGTGACCAGTGCCAGTCAGGTGATCTGAATGTATTGTGGACTTCGCTTAATCAACACTCTTTGGCGCTAGGTGTAACAAATCAGCAGATTTTTCAGCCATTACTTACCAAGTGGAAAGGTAGTATTACGGGCTCACCTATGGAAATAAGAAAACAGCTGTCTGCTCTGGAAATCTGGGAAAAGGATTTACTAGACACAATAGGTACAAATGCTGTCCAGCAGAACACACTGAACAAGATGTCCAGTGAAATACAAAACCTTGTGACAGAACATTGTTTATTGCTGACTGCTGTAAAGTCATGGACCAAAGATTTGATCAATGTGTGTCATATGAATCAGTCGGATCTGCTGCATTTGATTGAGCAACATAATGAACGGACAACTAGTCTTTTGTCAACTTTCTTGCAGAAACTTGATGTAATTGTCAAACAAGGATCATATGATTTAAAAGATGCCTTGCAAACATGTCAGCAAGATGATGGAAATTCTTCTAGCGAATTGAAAACAAACATACATACGTGTTTCATCTCTTGGAAATTAAATATAGACAAACTTATTGATTCATGGGTAACAAATATTCCAAACTGTTTTAATCAGAAAATTTTGCAAAATCTATTAACATGCATGAGGAATGATCTCTCAGGAGTTCACAACACATGTCAAGTAAATGTTAATGACATTTGTATCACATGGCACACGGACTTACAGAACGAGTTGGCAGAAATGAACCATCAGTTACAGCAGGTTGGTCAATCAACAGGGGATCAACTGGATCTCGCTAGGAAATTGCATGAGAAACTCAAAACCTTTCCATCAGTATCTGAACGTCAGATCAAAGCGTTCTTTGATTCAAAGGAAACCTATCTGAAGAAACTTTTAAAGCGCCTTATTTTAACAGAACCACAGTGGTCATTGATGTTTCCATCTCAAGGTAGCATTAACCTTGAAACATTTGACATAACATTGACAACTACTATACTCAGAAACATATGCTCTGTTTATCCACCCGAGTTGGGATGGAGTGGTAAAATATTGGATACAGATCATTCTGTTGGGGCAGACTTGATGAGACTAAAACAGTACAGAAATAACTATGTTGGTCACATATCACATCTTGCTTTGTCACACTCGGACTTTGAAGAGATTTGGGGAATATTGGAAACTATTTTGCACAGACTTTCCGTGCCCTTAGGGAATGAATTCGGGCAAGAAATTCAACATAAATTAATCGAATTAAGAACTTGTTCATTTGATGATCATGCAGAAATGACACTTCAAATTGAGCTTCTCAACTGGTATAAGAGTGATTTAGGCCAGATGCCAGAAAAACTAGAAAACGTCTATAAGGTACTAGAAGAAAAACTCCACAATATGTCAAATCAAAATGTTGTAGTCCTGTCAGAGCTACAGCATTTGACGATTCAAATTGGAAATATGAATGAAGGTAATATGTCACTGAATTTTCCTAATATTGTTTATAATTAATATACTTTAATATATGAAACAGTTGTTTCATAGGGTTTTTAAATGCAGTTTGTTACTATGCTACGGTTCACAATGGAAAGGGTTTTGAGATAACACACTATTCTGCGTTATAAACAAAGTGTATTCATTGGATCCATTAAGTACAACATTACAAAAAGGAAAAGGTTTTATTCAGATTTATTAATATTTAGCCGAAATATGTTAAATCTGCTTAAATGTTTTTGTTATAAATTGTTTTAAAATGCGACTTTTAATTTAGAAAGAAAATATAAATTAATACTTTAGAAGCAATACCATTATATATGATATTGTGAATCAGGCCATCTAAAAGAAAACCAAGAAAGCTTTCTTCAAGCACTAGAAGATAAAGTTTCAAAGTTTGACCAATCAAAGTGATTCTCTCTTGTCAGAGGTGCAGCATTTGAATACGAAAATTGGCAATAGTGGGGAAGGTAATATCTCTAATGGACCCATTTCACAAAATGTATGTAGGAAAGTTGCCATTCCTGATATTAAATCTCTAAAAGTCAAAACGAGCTTATCACAGCTTTGTGCGGGTTGTTGATAGTGACTGTCATTGGGTATAGTTACCCAAATTTGAAATAAATCGTCGCGTTTCCTATTTATCTTAATCGTTCCATCCTTAATTTTACCAAGAAATGTTGTTTTTTATTTTTGCATAGGCTTGTTACGTGCTTTAGAAACGGAAAACTCAATTTCTAAGCACCCTTAACTATTATCATTAATACAAATATTTTTGCATCTATATATGATTCAGATCCAGACTCAAAAACATTAATATACCCATTCTCTCGACCTCATCTGGTGCACTAAACTCTGATGGAACAACAAGCTTAGATGGATTGGCAGGGTTCGTACGGTCTTTGAAGGTCTTTGAGAGTTTGGGAAAAATGAGGTAGCATTTTCAAGGCCTTGAAAGTTTGGGAAAATCGAGCATATTACCCTGAGGTCTTTAAAAGTCTTTGAAAATTGAAAGAAACCCTCCAAAAATTAATTTCTTTCCAGAATAACAAATAAAATTATCCGAGGTTGTTAGATTCAGATGTAATCTAGTTATCCTGGTTTCTTTCTTTTGATGACCCGTTCAGTTTATTGCCGCCGCATTAACAAAAGAGGCTTTGTTTAGTTTGGCCATCCAAAGTATGCCTCGGCGGCGACTTCAATCACACATGCACTCTTTATCAAAGCAAGACGGTGCCGCTACACACTTCATCAAAGGATGTCACCAATAAAATTGCCCAAGGTCGTTAGCTTCGGATATAGCTGGTTTTCATGGCTTCTTTCATTTGACGAATAGTTCAATTTGATTGGACGAGTCCATCAGTTTTAGCCAATCAAAATGTTAATTACACTAATTCTACGTAGAAAGTTCGCGAAAGTTACCCGCTCGAGAATTCAAAATGTGTTCATTCGATTTACATCTTCAAGTTCAGTGTTTAAAAATGCCAGGTCTTTGGTCTTTCAACAATATCTGGCTTGAACAAGAGAAATACAAGGAATGGCTGCAAAAGGATAAATTATGTAAACGAAAGACGTTTTGTACATTGTGTAAAAAGACGATCAACTTGGCTTCAATTGGAGAAGGAGTCCATGCAAATTAGTAACTACATACTGTTCATTTAGTGGAACGAAGATGCTGAAGTATAAGCTATTGGTAATTTTGGGCAAAATAATGTTAACTCATTACTCTTCGGGTATAAAATAAGATATTGTTTAATGTGATGATTTGGGAGATATGGTAAAAGAGGGCCCGTTTAAATTTACTTATACCGTCGGTTTATTTAACACGTTTGAGGGGGAAAAAAAATCATTTTCTAAAATTTTGTTCTACATAATAATATTCCTTGGTTTAATATAAAAACATACTTTGTAATAAATTCAATTCACGGATATTCAGTTTCAAAGTGCGCATGCGTACACTATAGTAGAGTTAAGCAAGAGTTGTTGTTCTTGAATAGTGAGTATATAATAAAAAACGTGTGCTGTGAAGCTTTAACTGTAAGAAGTCATTTGATTAGGTAAATAAATAAAAGAATTTAAAAAAACGCATTTCCAGTTGACTTTTTCCCCAATGATATTAAAAAAAAATAATTAAAATCACATTGCCGAAATTGATTTGTGTATCTATAGTCTGACTATACATCCCCGTTTGTTTGTACCCCTATCGATTTCAATAACGAAAATAATTAAATGATAAAAAGTGCACAGAACTAAGGCAACATAATCATTGATTTATAATTTCTAACCTGAATGTGACCAGAATGGCACTAATACTGCCATCTCCTGCACATTTCATGATTAACGGACTTTACAAAGAAACAAACGGGTTGGTATAGTCAGACTATAATTGAGCCCGTTTTGCCCAGTACTTTGAGTGCTTGAAATATTACTGGATTTATAGATAATGTTTATTTTAAAAAAATGGAGAAAAAAACATGTCCAAGCTTGATGAAGTGTTTTATTCTGCCCTTTCCAAAAGAAAGGAATATGTCGAACTTTGGTGTGGTCTCCAGAAAATGTTGTTGTCACACGGGCAGGCAACAGTGGAGAGAGGATTTTCTGTCAACAAACAGGTATCTGTTGAGAACCTCAGCAGAGAAAGCCTCAGAGCTCAAGGGCTAATCATTGACACAATTAGAAAAGCAGGTGGACCTTTGGAAATCATCATTAGCAAAGAAATTATGACACATGGCTCCTTTGCAAGACACAAGTACCATGCTTATCTGGATAAGAAGAAAGCAGAGAAGGATGAGAAAAACCAAAAAGGAAAGAAACGGGAGTTAGCCTTGGATGAAGTGGAAGAACTTTAAGCCAGAAAACTGCCTCTTGAAGCTAACATTGCCAGCCTACATGCTTCCTCTGTACAGAAAGCAGAAGAGGCAGAGTTAAAAGGACCCATTGTACATGTCACAGAGTCAAATGCTCTTAGGAGAAAAGCAGAGGAAGAGATGACAGTGGTATCATCTCTTTCCAAAATGATTGAAGAGAAAAGAAAGCAAATATAATAATGCATTTAAAGCAATGCTGATGTCTGTTAAGAGAACAATTTATTTTGTATTAAATCTGACACGTATGTTACATATTTCTGAAAGAACAGCGATTGTTAACCTATCTTCCAGATAATTATAATACAATTTTAGGAAATTAATTATAGTTTGACTTTAATCAGTAATCAATATTGTAGTATTTGGCAGTCATTTTTCTCATATAACCTGTATACACAATATTAGCAAAAATAGGTCTTGGAAATCTTTGTTTGTGGTCTTTGAAAGTTTGGGAAAAGTTTTTGAATTTATCATCCATAGTTCAGTATGAACCCTGATTGGTATATGTTACGACTATGTTAACAATATATGAGGTGATCCGCTACAGGATAATGTTGATGATTATATCAAAACGATTAAACAAGATTGAAAAGAATTATGTGATTTAGAATAACGTGTTTATGATTATAGTTACATTTTAAATCAAATTGAATATTTACTAAGGCCTTTAGTTCACCCATCCCCATATGCATGTTTCCTATTGCACTGATTTTAAAATGAGGGCATTTAGGTATAGTTTTTTTAAAAAATGCATACTTATAATGATTAGTATATAAAATGTACTAAAATGCTTCAAGTACTGTGCAACCTCAACTCAGTTAATATGCATTAATCAATTTGGGGATTTTTTTATATATTTGTTTTTTTTGTGTTTTGTAACCTTTGTAGGAAATATGCTAGGTTCTGCAACAAGACATTGGGACAGTTGCCTGACCGGAAACATTTTGTTGGCCTTGGAATCTTGCATTTTGGCATCAGAATGATGGAAGTGATAAGTACAAAAAGGAGTTTGAAAACAACATGAAGCCAACAACAGGATGAACAGAGCATTTACGTTAACATTGTTCCCACAAAGAAGTATCTAGATGGTATTAAATTGTTGTATGGGAAACGTTTCCCACGGAAAATTTATGGACATTTTGAAATCTAAATGTATGTGTTAAGACGACATATTGCTACATGTTTACATCCGATTTTTCATTTACTTGCCAGCTATGACTAAGTACACGGTTTGAGTATACTTAGAGCAAAGAAAATAAAATTGAGTAATTGCGATGGTGTACACGATGCCAGTTGTGCTGTGCTTTAATGTATTGTGTGCATAGAAGGCCGTTGCCTAGGTGCAAATAAAACCGGGAAGGATTTTACAATTGCACCAATTCGTTAGCACATTTTTCATCAGAAGGAGAGTGCAAGTTCCCGTAGAATATTTGCTGATATTGTTGTTGTTGAGTTTAACGCCATTTTTCAGCACAAGTTGGGCTATGCATGGCGGTCAGTATTAATGGAGGCGGAAAACCCTCAAAAAGAAATACCAACCCACGAGAAGCTACTGGCAAGCTTTCTCACATACCCACCTTTGCCGAATCTGAGACTCGAACCCAAGCAGACAGAGATGAGATGGCAGTGATACGTAAAGGACAGCGCTTAGGCTACTCGACCACTGCCCCCCCCCCCCCCCCGTAGAATATTGAAAAGAACTTTGCTGGAATATATGAAATGAACATACAGTGAATCAAAACATCTTGTTCTATCAAACTTAAATTAGATGTTCACGGTATTACTGGTATACTGATTTACCATGGTATTTTTTATGTGATATGTACCATGATATATTTACACTGCAAGTAAAGAATACAAGGGAATTCTGATGGAATCTTATTATGACTTATATTATAAAAACATCGTGTTTTCATTTTTAATGACAAAATTGATCAGCAGCCTATCTATTTTAAAAATGGTTGCATCTTTCACAAATTAATGGAGAATATTTCAAATATAATTTTATTACATACCCATTTAATCTTTTAATTCAAGAGTGTCTCAGCACTCGTTATAGGACAGCTCGGGACAGTAATTGCACCTAACGTGTCGCCTTCAGCATCGTCGGTGACGATTGTGGCAACGACAAGATCGCCGACGTTCTCTCTTTCCCGGTATCGCTTTAGTTTCACCTCCGACAATACCCGTTACGACGTACGGCCTCCTCCAAAAAACTAGCAACTTGTGTTCTTGGGGCAACAGCAACAACACCTTGTCACATACGTCATACAGGCGTGGTTTCGCACGCTTGTTATAATACTTCGCTTGACCCACCTTCGCTAGCTTGAGGTTAGGTTCTCCTGTGCGAGTGTGCAAACTTCCTCCAGTTTGCTTCGCAAATCCGCCAGGTACTGATAGGTAGTACGTACTTGTTCGACAGCGTCGATTGGACAACGGTCCTCCCGTATAAAAGTTCAAAGGGAGAAAGCCCTAGATTCACTTGGGGTACTTCCCTATATGCCAAAAGCATTGCAGGGATGTACCGATCCCAATTTTTGGGGCAGCCTTCGTACAGCTTCTTGAGCGTGTTCTTCAATGTTCTTCAATGTCCGTGTTAAACCAATCGACCAGTCCATTACATTGGAGGTGGTACAGTGTTGTCGTGAGGTGTTTAATCGACATCAGTCAGTTTACCTCTGCCATCAAACGACTCATGAATTGTGTCCCTTGATCGGTCAGGATCTCGTCGGTCACTCCGACTCTTGACCAAATCCCAACCAACAGTGCTTCAGCCAATGTTTCCGAATCAATCGTGACGCCCTCCAGATAGCGTGTAGCGTAATCTACGACCATTAGAATATTGCGATTTCCATGCGACGACGCGGATTTTATCTGTCCGATTACGTCCATTAGGACGCGTCTAAGTGTTCATTGATAAGAGGTGTACTCCCCAGGTGGTCGGGTCAATGATCTGTTCTCGGTGCCATTCTCTCACATTTGTCACAGGAGAGACAGAATCGCTTGACATCTCCCTGGACCCTTGGCTAGTAAAATTTATTGAAAAGACGGTCACGTGTCTCGGCAATTCCCATGTATCCACCCATGAGACTCTCGTGCGCGAGTTTTAACACTTCGCCACGCTTCTCTTTCATCAAGAGAACTTGCTTAAAGTGTTCACTGTCTTTTCTGGCGTGGAAATACAACAAGTTGGTTTCGTCTGTCGATTCTTGGACCTGGTTTCCACAGCACTCACCGGCATTGGTGTGCAGGTTTCGGGGATCGGTAATGTCACCACATAACGACATCCCAATATGACGTCATGTAACAGTCCAGCCAAGCATGCAGCTTCAAGTTTCCACTTTACGTACGGTGCATTGAGATCAATGACAGCCACCAGTAATGAGTCACGCGTGCTGTTCGTGTACTGGACTTCAATTACCTCCCGTGTGTATTCCTGAGGCTTCACGTATTTCTTGTCGACAAAGGCTGGAACGCTACACCTAGTGTCGTACACGATTGTGGTACCTTCTCCGTTGACAGTTGCGGACGCAAGGTTTGCTGCTTTACAACTTGCCTTCGGCTCGCACTTCTTTATAGCAGCGGCATTCACCTGGATTTTCCTGCCCTTGTGACAGTCCTAAGCAAATTGCCCCGGGCGTTTGCAGTTAAAACACGTCGGCGGCCCTCGCAGACCTGCAAGTCCGGTTTTCGTGGGTGAGGCCTGTCCGGGTCTATAGGTGTCATCCCTACCTGAGGATCCTCCTCCGACCTTCCAGTCGCCCTGACGGTTACCAACAGCAGGCTCTCCCTCCCCTACACTGCGCGGTCTGCGTCCCAAGAACCTCCACTCTTCAAGTGTACCTCCTCGTATCTCTCCGCCATACTAGAGATTTCTTTGTGCATCCGGTGTTGTCTCTCTCTCTCTCTCTCTGCTAGAAAGACTGTCAACTAGCGATGGTACACTCAGGATATGCTGCTTGAGTATGACCTCGCGTAGCCCGTCGTACGATCGTTCTACGTCGGATATCTTCATCCACTTCTCATATAACCCTTTCACGCGGGTGTGAAATTGAGAGTGGGACTCCGTTGTCTTTTTCGTCGAGTTCCGAAAAAGTTTAAGGTATGTTTCGACAGTTAGCCTATAATGGCGATCAAGGGCCTTCTTGAGTGCATCGTAGTTATCAGCCTCATTGGCCGCTGAGGTGTGGTAAACTTCACGAGATGCACCATGCAAAAAGGCTGAGACGTTGATCGCCCAATGTTGCGGTAAACTTTTGTGAGCGGCCGCGAGTTTCTCAAATTGCACGAGGAAATCGTCAATGGACTCGCCTTTGTAATTGAATCGCGGCATACTTATTTGTATCTTTCGGTGGTCAATGAGTGATCGTACACTAATCCCAGGGATGGTACTGGAGTCGTAACTATCTACCCTTACCTTTTCCATTTCGAGAGCGTGAGCGATCTCTCGTTCTTTTGTACCTGCGGACATCCGGGCCAGCTCTAGCTGTTTCTGAGTTTCCCTTTCAGTGGATATCCTGGCCAGCACTAGTTTCTCTTTTGGCGGATATCCGGCACAGCTCTAGTTCTTTCTTTGTTTCTTTTTCAGCGGCTTTTCCTGCTTTCGATTCTTTAATGCGTTCTTCTATAAACGCTGTCAGGCGATCTCCTTCGTAGCCGAAATCTTCCGCGCCCATGTTACGATACTCCTTAACCATCTGTCTCTCAATAGCTATGCTATTATTGTACTAACAATAAGTGATACCTTGTCTCAGCTTACTAAACAATTTACAGATATTAACGTTTCTAACCAAAAACTCACATCTCGACCCCTAACTTTGTTCAGGTAAAATATTTGCTCGATATTTGCTTCACAATTACTGCAAGTAATCAAAAATCTACCAAGCATGCAAATTTCAATATATAACATACATAAGATGAAAAATTAACAAATTCAATTACACAGATTGAAAAATCTCACACTGTTGACTACAACTTCCTAAGAAATAACTTTAGATTCTAAAGAAAATATTTGTCTTATTCATATCCTGAACAAACCTCCTTGTAAAGGTTAGGTTCATTCCTTTTTTGGGGTGGGGTGCTCCCAATTTATTTAAATTAATAGAGAAGACCCACCCTGGCTCTTTTTTGTCAGAAATTTAAGTAGTGATACATGCAAAGCTCTGAGCCCCCAGCGGTGGCCACAGTTAAAATTAATGAATACAAAAAGATTGTGAAATTTAAATAACAACAATTTTATATAATTCAAACAGTAATCTCTCAAATACAATTGAGCTAAAATCATATCACTCAAATGACGGCCTAGTTCATCCTTTGAATTAGTGTGTGAAATTTTCACTTCTGTCCTGAGTCCTACTCATTTGTATGTTTCTTCTCTTTTCCTTTGTCTCCCTCCATTCTCCCTTCAACTTCTCTCTTTGTACTTCCTTCCTCTTTTGTCTCCCAGAGAATCGGACCAACTGCTGCGGTAATTCCCTCTGGTCCCTGAAACTTCTTCTTTATTGTATCCCAGAGACTCGGACCACAGCACTGAATACTTCCTTCTGGTCCCTAAAAGCTTGTGTTTCGAAGCTCCAAATTATTCCCAGATTAATAATCCCGGCAGAACGAATGGTCTCGGAGTAGTTTATTTGCATCACGTCCCGCAAAATAATTGTAATACTAACGTTTTGGTTCTCAAGATGACACATTTAAACTTACGATTCTAATGTTGGCACACCTAGTTCAATTCCGATTGGAGGATGGTTCATAATGATCCGACATCGCCTCTCCCAACCGCCTGACAAGGATGTTTACGACACAATATGACGATCCCTCGTTCCAAACAAGAAATCGTCACTTACATGTGAACAATGTTACGTAAGAGACTTTGGCAAAACTAAACGCGCGTCTCTAGTTTATGGCTATATAAATTAACTAGCTGGACACTTCAGACATTTTGCCGGTGAGATATTATAGCCCCAGGGTCTAACATACCCATGCTGAAATCTGTTTTCTTCTACAAGGTGACAATAACAAATGATTGACTCTTTGAAGTATTTCTGGCAGTCCAAGATTGCACACGTCTGTCGTTCTAATATATTAAAGTTCATAAGTAAATAAAATGTGCACAAAAGCATGAACAGGAGTTCATTATAATGATTATGTTGATTAATCAATGCAAGGCGCATATATATATATATATATATATATATATATATATATATATATATATATATATATATATATATATATATATATATATATATATATATATATATATTAATATATGTATGTATATGTATGTATATAACTAATAGTCTTTCGTACCAATGCATTTAGAGGTATGAATATATGTAACAATGCTTATTCAACAGTACTCTTAGCTTATTTACTTCAATATCCATTATATGGTTACTGTCCTCTGTGCGCTTCTGTACGTACCAGTGTGACAGTGATCGTAAACGTTTTCCATTTGTGAAGCTTAAAGCTCCTCTAGAGAAATCCACTAGTGTATGATGGCGGAAACTAAAAGCGTTCATTGGTCTTGATCATGTCTGCAGGTGAAAGTTGTTGCCTCATCCAACTTGCTGTAACTTTCAGCAAATAAATAAACACCTACAGATTTTTTCCCAATGTGGAACATTGGCGGTTCAGCCACATCATCACATCTGACAACAATGTAGCAACGCCATAATGTTTTGAAATTTTTTCCATAGTTGATGGAACCTCTGGGTTTGCAGATATAATATGTTCAGGCATTCAGTGTCCATGTAAATAACATTTGGAAACGTCATCTTCTAATGTATTATTGTAAATTTTAAAACACTGATGTTTGCATGCAAAAATATTTCCTTATATTTGATGTGTTAATATGCCATGTGGGGAAACTGATTTAGTAGCATGTACTGTAATGCCATATATATGTTCCAACAACTCAGTGTAAACTGAACACATGAATTGTGTGTGTTTTAATAATTGAATTGGCAGAAGCCTGCTCCACCAGCTCATACTACCGGCGACATCAGCGATGAGTCATTCAAACTTGCTCATGTGTGTAACTTGTATCGGGAATTCTACGTTACCACACAACTTGAGTTCACCCATGTACTGTTGATATTCCTGAGGTTGATCTGTATGCATACGCTTATCTACCTGAAACATTGGTTGATGTGTTTACTTTCATTTATGTTTGTTGTGCGGTATAAGCTGATGTTGGAAAAGAGCTCGACCCATCCTGTTAGACGCTGGTGTTGGAATATGCCTCATTTTGAAATGATGTGCGTTAGATGTTGGGATATAAATGGACCTACTTAACGACTTGTATGGCGAAAATGAAAACAAACTTCCAAGGATGATCTGGAAAGCATCTATCTGGAACCTCTTCTGTAGTATTGTTTAAACTTCTTGAGGGTCTTATAATAACTTTTGTCAGTTCTATTGTTAATGGTGTTTGCTTCTGTTTTTTGGAATGCACTGGTATTTTATGAAAACATGGCTGTAACGTTATAGATTGTGCAGGGCCTCTTTTGGTTAAAAAAGTTTACATTGTAAATTCCACCTTGTGAACAATACCTACCATGAATATCGACAGCAGAACCATTCAACTTGCGTGGTGCAATGCTGATATAGTCCTCAGACACATACCTGATAGCAGCTTCAAAATGGCACTGCCTGACTTGTCCCACTGCGATGATTGTCCTGTAATCTGGAAGATCATGAAACCTGTTGTGCAACTTGAATTGAAGAACATGACATTCACAACACCAGTAGTATGTGTAATATGGTGTTAGTCTGGTTCACCATCAACATTGTATGTAATATCATATGCTTGGAAAAAGGATGAATCTCAACTATGCTGATGTTTCATGGAACTGTCGCAATAATTTAAGTGTATTGGTGCTTTTTGTAGCATCAACATGTATTATTCTGCATTCTTGTGCAGATTCTTTGAATTAAAAATGGTTTTGGTTCATATCAGAGCCCTAATGCAGTCATGCTAGATTTTTTATTACTGCTTGGAGCCCCATTCCGCACTATTTCTCAGATTGTTTGCGTCGATAAATGAAATAAGTAAACAATTCTGCACAGTGACTTATGTGGATGACATACATTTGGGATAAATAAGATGAAAGATCATGATCACGATGACACAGATTGTTGTAAAATAGTTTGGGTATGATAGCTGTAGTAGCTGTAATATTGGTCAGTAGAGCATCAGTCTCCGTTGATGTTTATCTACTGTATCATACTGTAACATATAGTAACATGAAACATGGAAAAATCTAAATGTTGATGAGTTATGCAATTTCATCTTAAAGATAGGTCACCGTGACAAATATTTCACATTTCAGTGACTTTGGTTCATTCTGATGATTTTACTGTTCATTCATCATACATCTCTCTTAATAATATTACCATGATACCAAAAATCCTAGTAAAGCTTTTCACCTTTTATTGGCTTGGGCATTTAACATTTGACTACATTAGGCTATTGAGAATGTATGTATTTGCTGTCCTATTTAGAATTATTAAACAGGATGCATCTTCAATGACCATGACTTCATCAATTTTAGTTTAGGTCATTACGGACTATATTGTATGCTTAACTGACTTGGTTAATATTTGTTGTTCATGTTTCAGGCACTGTTCATACGTGAATCATAAAAGTGATAAAACTGTGTGTTGGTGGATTTGGTTTTTGATTGGATTTGGGATTATCTTTACATAGTAATCAATATTGTGTTGGTTTTTTTTCAAATTGTAGGTGAGTGCCATAGTATCTTAGATTAAAAATAGTTTTTTATGTTTGAGCTTATAAAAATGAATAATAACTCTTCAAAACAACTTTATTTTATGTTTTGCTAAAACGTGACATTAGTTATAACTTTTAAGTATTTTTCTCTGGTCTTTAGGATGCAGTATCCCACCTTCGATTTTGCAGGTCTTTGACCGTGATCACTTTTATGAATCTGGCATACCATAAACGTTTGTAACCACCTTGGTTCTTAATGATATTAGGTGTCGATAACAATATGTGAACGTAAACATTTGGAACAAAGGTGTTCTCAGCTTTAGAAAATCATATCCTTTTACAAACTAAATTGGAGGAAAAGTACATTTAGTGCATCAGCTAATATCACCATAGTTTGAATTGGAATATTCATTTATTTCTCAATTTATAATTGAATTGTAGATCAGAAGGCAAACGGGTCCAGTAAGCAGAATCAGAGAATAGGTGAGTACATTATATAATATTAATTTATTTGAACCACAGTGAAATTATCGCGTAACAAAATGAATGTGCATCTATATAATGCTTTCTTTAGTCATAAGCTTTATTTGCAAATGCTTTTGAATGTCATGATAACTTAACAATTATCCACAGGTAAAATAATATTCTGTTCAATCATTATTTCCATTTTGTATAACTATTAGGATACAAATTTTAGTAAAAGTAATAAGACTGACATTTCCTCTAATTGTATTAAAGTAATGTTTCACTCATTTATATTAAAGTAATTTTCTAAAATATATTAAGATTAATTTAATTTTTTTCTAAATTATAACTATATATTAATGGAATAAAAGTGAATGATGTTACAAGCAAAAGGCAGTGTACATTGCTGTGCTATATTATTAAACCCAGTAAAGAGTCAGTAAGCCACAAGATTTAACATTGGCATAATTCAAGAAAAAGTTCTATTGCAACAACGTTCTGTCGAATGACGTAAATACAATATGGTTTTTATGAAGTTAGAAATGAGAGAGACAAGTATTTTCTAGCTTCTGGATGAGAGGAATTTTATTTAAATAATCAACACACATATATTACTACATTCTAGAAACACATCTATAACCTCTATATGTGTTAGTAGGAAAATGTGTGTATGTTGATACAGAACTTTTTAATCATGCCACGAAAGCCTCTGAGAAATAAACTCCTACTTTATAATATTGCTGTTCAAATCCTCAGTCGGGTTTAGTTCACAGATGTAAGCTACACTAGCTCAGTTGCTACAGTGTGTTAGACTCGTAATCCAAGGGTCACATGTTCGATACCAGCACAGGTTAGCATGGTGGGTTACCTCAGCGTGTCCTTGGGGCAAGACGTTAGGTTCACATTTCCTATTCATAATATCACCAACGATATCTTAATTGTTCCGACACAAACACGAAACGATCAGTTGACAGCCAGGCTTAACTGACGTAATTCTTGTATCAAACCAATTTTTTTTAGTGGCCTTTTCAAATGTTTTGGAAGTCAAAATGATTTCTCACATTCGTGATATTCATTGCATTCAATTCCAGTGTCAAATACATCAAATAAATTATCTATTATCTCGCCATATATTGCAATTATCTATCAATCGCTCCGGTGGCCTAGTGGTTAGAGCGTCCGTCGCGGAAGCGGGAGGTCGTGGGTTCGATCCCCGGCCGAGTCATACCAAAGACTTACAAAAATGGTACTAACAGCTGCCTCGCTTGACGTTCAGCATTAAGAGGTTAGTGTTAGGACTGGTCGGCCTGGTGTCAGGATAATGTGACTGGGTGGGACATCATGCTACATGTCTGCGGCATGATGCCCCAGTGGTAGACATCACTATAAACTGCCTCACTGCAGACATCGTAGCGATATGACTGAAAAATTGTTAAAGCTACGTTAAAAATCCTAATCAAACAAACAATTATCTATCTATACATATATCAATATATCTCCTTCTATTTATGTCAGTGGGATGTTTTAAATTAATCTTCCAATTAAAGCCCAAAATCTAGCAGCATTCTTATATATATGCTGTCATTTTCTGCAGAAAGACTATCGGACATATGTATTCAGTGTTGGTTCTATTGGTTTAAAATTATGATCCATCTTAAGTGCTAGAAAGGTACTTAGAAATTACACAATTATATGAAATAAAGAAATCAATATTAGTATCAGAAGTAGAATATAATGTCCAAGACTTAATTATTCTTCCCAGGATGCAAAGCAAAACATGAACATTTTAAGGTCCCAGCAAAGATACGATTTATATGTGTAAATCTGTATTCCTTAAACGTCTTCATTCTTCTTTTACTTGTGAATCTGAAAACCAGTCATGAACTATGACTGATACTAATAATTATTATTCTACTACTACTTGGTACCACAGTGATAATATTACTACTGTTTGAGATCATGGTCATGAATAATAATAATAATAATAATAATAATAATAATAATAATAATACTGTTAACATAATGAACATAATGATGTAAGGCTTTGCAATTCTATAATCATTTTATTAATTAACAGAGCTAACGAAGGGCGTGATTAGGGAGCATAACGAGAAAAAGAAGAATATTCATGTCCACACCAGAGCTTATCAACATGCGAGAGAGATTTTGCTAAAACATAGGCATCTTGTATTGCGTGGAAGACCAGGAGACGGAAAGACCCATACAGCATTGTCCCTAATTGCAAATTTAATGGAAACGTACCAAGAGATGCAGCCTATAAAGGTCGATAAGCCTAGTCAGTGGGAGAAATTTATAGATATGAAACAACCGTTGATTGTCTTTATGGATAATGTGCTAGGAAAATATGGAGTCTCAGAAACAGATCTTACTAAGTGGGAACATCTTTCAGAGTTAATCTACCCAAATATTGATGACAGCTTCATTTTCGTAATTGTTTGCCTTAGAGACCAAATTGCATTGAAGATTAAGAGATATATTCATAGAAATGAAGCCCTCTCATGGATGTTTGATTCCAGTGTTATCAATATAAGTGATGAAAATAATTGTCTAACAAAACAGGAGAAAGAAGAAATGTTGATGAAATATGCCATGAAGCATTCGAAAACCCCAAGCAGTTTTGAGGTTGATAACATCGTCAATATTGAAAATCAAATAGGCTTTCCCGAGAATTGCAGAATCTGGAGTTGCCAATCGCACTTGATCTTAGAAGATGTCTGTGTAAATAATATGTTTCTTGTTGAAGAAATACGAGATATCTCCAGTAAAGGTCACCAAGATTATTTGTTTCTGGTGTTGCTAATGCTATCTGGTGGTTCGTTATCATTGGACAAGAACACAAAAGAACTTATAAGTAAAATCAAGAAAATATCTAAATTGTGTGGTGATGGGGAAAAGTTAACTATTGGTCAACTTAAGGGCATCGGTGACTCTCTCTGCAGAACATTTGTGGAGTATAACACTGAAACAAAGAAATTCAGCTTTCAACATGACACTATTGAATTAGCGGTGTTTTTGTGTTTTGGAAGTGACTTCCCAAAAATAACATTAGAAATGTGTTCCTTACAGGCATTAACAAAAATGTGTTGCGTGAGAAACAAAGACAACAGTTCTAATGATAGTTTCCTAAATTTTAAGATTTTAATTGAAGATGATGCATATTTTACGGTCATTGTGGGAAGATTCAGTAACGCCCTTGAATCTAGAAAAAGAGAATTATTTCAATGTGTTGCAGAGGCACTTGTTTGGCAAAGCACACGATTTTCAGATTATTTTTTGAAAACTCTATCTTCCTCAGATCAAGTAGTCACTTTTCTGTCCATGCAAGATCTTGATGAACAGAGTCTACTGGTATATTTTATTTATGCTGATAACGCAACGGTTGTGAAAGGAATAGTTGACAAGATTGCCCAATTTAATATTCAAAACCATGACCTCGTCTCAAGACAGATTTTGCTTGCGACTGTCAATGCTTGCCTGGCAGATAAAGAACATATTTTCAATTATCTTGCTTATCATCACAACAAGGTTGATGACTTTGTACTATGTGCAGCTGCCTCAACAGGAAATGTGTCAATTATGCACACACTTTTACGTAATGGTGGAAATGTAAACGCCACGATAAGTGACAAGTTTGGTAACCATCTTGCAAATACCATCAAACATTGTGTTTCTTATCCAAATAATGAATCATACCATCATGATATTAACCTGTTCCATGTCGCGTGCAGTTTTGGCAGAGAAGATATGATAAAGTACCTCATGTCTTCCTATCCCAAATTGATACACAAAACAAGTAGCATTGTATTCACATCTGCTCATTTCGCAGCACGTTCAGAAAATATGGAAATTATGAAACTCTTTTCGGCAGAGGAATTAGTCACAAGGAAATCTACTATCGGCAGCACAGTGCTCCACGTAGCAGCAGCAAATGGTAATTTGAAAATGGTGAAATATTTAACCGAAACGTTCCCTCAAATGGCATATGAAACCGACAATAACGGTTGGACAGTGTTACACTCCTCTGGCAAGGGGGGGAATATCCTTGTTTTAAAGACATTGCTAGAGAAAGGACTGGATATCATGGCTAGAACAGATACTGATGAGAATATACTTCATATATCAGTAGATAATAATTGTCTGCGCATGGTTGAATATTTGATTGAATCATATCCTGATTTACATGAAAACACCATTACATTATGCAGCCGCTTTAGGCGACGTTTCTATGATTGAGGCTTTGTTGCAGGCAGGGTCAGATATTACTGCACGAGACAGTAATGGAGCCAACGTACTACATTTAGCAGCGATTCACAAAAATATTTCCACCACGGACTACTTACTTAAAACATACCCGCACCTAGCACAAGACAGTTGTAACGATGGACACAATGTGTTGCACTTATGTGCCAAAGGTGGTAGCATTAGCGTTATGGAGCTCTTGTTACAAGTGGGATGTGATATTAAGGCTAGATCCAGATGTGGGAATAATGCACTGCACGTTGCAGCATTTTATAACAAATTAGAAATGGTGAATTATTTGATTATGAAATGTCCGCAATTAACCCATATGACTGAAAACAAAGGGTGTACAGCTTTGCATGCAGCTGCACAGGCAGGAGACGTACAAGTGATGGAATCTCTTATAAATGCAGGGTCTGATATCACAGCAAGCAGCACAGACGGCACAAATGTATTCCATATGGCAGTAAGTTTCGACAGACTGCCTGCAGTACAATACTTAATGGGCAAATTTCCCAAATTAGTCCAACTTAATAATACAAAAATTTGGATATACAGCATTACATTATGCCTGTGAAAGAAGCGGTGTACCGATGTTTAAAGCCCTCATACAGGCGGGAGTCAATATCAAAGCTCGAACCAGAAACGGAAAGGATGTACTGCAACGTGCAGTGGAATATAATAATCTTTCCGTAGTGAATTACTTGACCGAATATTTTAGTCTTAAATAGCCATGGGGGACAGGTAGGGGACACTATATATTTCAGTATGTAGAGAGAAGGTATATTTTATTCATTAAAATGGGCGTTTTCGTAACAGTAAAAGGATTAGTGAGCAGAATACTTAACGGTCTTTCTTACATTTTAGTTTATAATCGCGTTCAAATTTACAGGACAAGAGACGTAGTTTGGTACATGGTATATAATATGTCACATTTATGTACATGCTAGTTATTTTGAATTTGTATCATGACACGAATTATGACAAATACTGCTGCGTAAATAATTTCCGTTAATCAGATTTTCACAAAATAGAAAATATGTTTTGCACTCAGTACGGATACAAAAGGTCTTAAATTTTTCTTCGGAATAATAAAGTTGTATAAAATAATTGACACCATTTCTACGCCGATAGAGACAGAAGATACATATAGTTATATCAGTTCCCGTGGACAGAGGTTGCAGGGTATTAGGGATTGCTGCTGTCGGTTTTAGGTTCTACACGATAACACCACTTGTTAGATCATAACGTAATGAAGTAAGTATTTCTACCCTACTGTAACTTTAATGTATTAAAATAAGTACCAGGAAAGCAGAGCTAAACGACGTGCTAAACGTAACAAATAAGTTGATCATCAAAGTTGTAAAATGAAAGTCCAAGAGAATCGAGTGTTCTGAATGAATACTATACACTGGAATGTGTCCCAACAGTATCGATGGATCAAAAAAGCATTGTCCAGAACTCCTTTATAAAAGTCCCAGACGTTTTAGCCATACACTAATATGGGCATTTTGTAAACCGGTTGAACAATCTAAACAAAACAGCTTCCATTTGCATTTGACTGTTTACATTTCGTCAAGTTTTGTAAATATTTTTTGACACAGAAATCGACGGAAAAATATAGCAGCGGTCCCTCATCAACATACTTATGCTAACATGCATACACATATAAAATATTATCACCTAATACCTCTGTAATAGAATTATGCTAAGAGGTTGATGTAGAGAAAATGTCATACAGTTCCATATTGAATGAATTCTGATAAGAGGCAGATCTAGAGAAAATGTTATACAGTTCCTTATTAAATGAATTCTGATAAGAGGCAGATCTAGAGAAAATGTTATACAGTTCCTTATTAAATGAATTATGCTAAGAGGCTGATCTAGAGAAAATATTATACAGTTCCTTACTAAATGAATTATGCTAAGAGGCTGATCTAGAGAAAATGTCATACAGTTCCTTATTGAATGAATTCTGCTAAGAGGCTGATCTAGAGAAAATGTCATACAGTTCCTTATTAAATGAATTCTGATAAGAAGCTGATGTAGAGAAAATGTCATACAGTTGCTTATTAAATGAATTCTGATATGAGGCAGATCTAGAGAAAATGTTATACAGTTCCTTATTGAATGAATTATGCTAAGAGGCTGATCTAGAGAAAATGTCATACAGTTCAATATTGAATGAATTCTGATATGAGGCTGAGCTAGAGAAAATGTCATACAGTTGCTTATTAAATGAATTCTGATATGAGGCAGATCTAGAGAAAATGTTATACAGTTCCTTATTGAATGAATTCTGATATGAGGCAGATCTAGAGAAAATGGCATACAGTTCCTTATTAAATGAATTCTGATAAGAGGCAGATCTAGAGAAAATGTTATACAGTTCCTTATTGAATGAATTATGCTAAGCGGCTGATCTAGAGAAAATGTCATACAGTTCCTTATTAAATGAAATCTGATATGAGGCTGATCTAGAGAAACTGTTATACAGTTTCTTATTAAATGAATTCTGATAAGAGGCAGATTAAGAAAAAATATCATCATATAATCCTCAATAATATAATTCTGCTTTGATACAGACCAAGAGAAAATAATATCACCAAATTATACCCTAATATAATTGTATTATTAGATAGAGCAATACAATTGGTACAAGCTGCTGTTTCGCTTTGCGCTTAACATTAAGAGGTTAGTGTTAGAACTGGTCAACCTGGTGTCAGAATAACGTGACCAGATGGGACATGATGTCACATGTATGCGACACAATGCCCTAGTGCTAGACATCATTGGAAACTGCCACGCTGTAGACTTCATAGCAACATGACTGAAGTCGAAATTCTACGTTACAAATCCAAAAAACGCACACATAGTTTAGGTAGACTAAGATAAAATAATATTGTACAATCCGTCTAGCAAAATTAACCCAACCATGTATTCTCTTCGATGGATAGGTTGATATATGTTTAGAAAAAAAAAGAGTGGGAGAGAGATATATGTTTGGTTAAAACAGACCTGAAAAAAATAAAAATTCAGCAAAAAAGAACGCTAATTTTAACATTCATTGAATCATGTTTTATTTAGTCAAAAACAATTGTATGTGTCCTCGTTTTCACTTAAATGTATAATAGTCATGCATATTACAATTACATTTAAATTGATAATGCACATTAATGAATCCCCATTAAGAAAACAAGGTAAAATCAAGTCCCACACTGACATATTCATGTTTATGATCATTTTATAGTACTTTTTTAACTTAACAAATATAACAATGTAATATTGAAAATGTTATGAAACATTTTAAATCAGGTTTAAAATATCTTCAAAAAGAAAAGTAATTAACGAAACGTAACTCTGAAAAAGTTTATAATATTTGTAAGGAAAATCATATTTGGAAATTTGTTTAATCACACAATTGAAGTTTGAATGCAGTCTATTTAATATATTTATCACTGGGAGTAGAAATGTTTGATTTAGCCATTATTTATATGGTAATCTAGAATTTCAAATTTGTATTGTTTTCCAAGAATAAAGCCCCCCTCCCCCCTCAAGACCGATTTTAAAGACATGTGTTAGGTTTACTAAGAAGCCAGTGGAGTATTCTCCTAAAATCTGACATGTAAGATCAGTGTTGATAGAAGCAAACAATGCTTCATAGTGTTTAGAATAATATATGTTGCATTGCTGTCCTTATACCATGATCTGTGCAAGGTTGTTTTCTGTAGTAAAAATCAAATATAAACTATATGACATGGAAAATGCAAACACTAACCAGTGCAAAATATGAAAATTCTCTATAACTATTATATCTGACATAATGTTATTTTTATCAGTTAAATCAAGCAGTATCTGCTTCAGATTCGTATGGAATGAAATGTTACTAGTATAGTTAATTTTGCAAGCTGAAGATTACCATATCTAGCTCATTGACAGGTTAAGTAAATATTTGATTATTGATAACTTTGATTACATGATGTGGATATAAATTACAACTAGCAATGATGTGATTAATATAATTGTTCAATAACTAAGAGAAGGATCATGCTGATTATCATGCTACAACTATATTGTCTTAAATTCAGTAAGAGGCTAGAGCGATAAACGAACAAGTTTGTAAAGTTCGACAAATAATTGATTTAACTAGAATACGAAGTTAAAATAAATCTTGCGGTATTGTGTATGAAATCCCAAATATTCCTAAAGTCCACAAGTCCAAATGAATAGAGTTCTAATTAAATTACAGTCATGTTCCAAATATAATTCAACACAGGAGGTGTTCATGCGTCTTTAGTCTTGAATGTGCTAATGGCCTGGGATATGGCGACGTTTTAACGGTTTTTGACAAATCACAATGATATAATCTAAATATGTCCTTGCCCGAATTTACTATGATCCAAATTAATGCTTAAGTCCAAGAATATTATTAATCTCTTTGTAATTCTAGTGAATAATTTAAGTAACTAAATCCACCTATAGTTAAAAAGCTGAACAAAATAGTAAAAACTGATTCTGCTTTGGATGCCAACACAAGAATGCTTCAAGGAAACAGCATTGGTATAAAATGCTGATATAAGCAATTGAAGTCAGGATATCGGTAAGCTACATTCTAAAACATTGAAATTTGTCAATAAGTTTAGACTATTTGAATGAACGGTCAATGTCCTAGCCTCAAATTTAAGTAAACGTGTTTACCTATATTGATAATGATCCTAATAATTAATCTACACTCATAGAGAAATATTAGCTATATATTATGTTGTTTACATAAACAATGCCACTGATAGAAAACATCACAGGGTTGATTTGGATTAAGAAGGTAAAGTAAATATAACATATATATATATATATATATATATATATATATATATATATATATATATATATATATATATATATATATATATATATATATATAAATGGCGAAGAAAGCCAACAAACAAAACAACTTAAATATACATAATAATCAACTATCACAGTATAGATCCCCCATATATCAAAACTAGACCTATGGATGTCATTTATGATAAGACCTGGTGTCATTTTTGAAATCCTAATACATTATACATTACACATGACAACTTAGTTCCGAAGGCTCATGATTAATGTTGATGACACCTAATGATTTTGTCTCCCACTAATTTAGTTCAGTGATATATAACTCATGGTATTAATTATATCTATCAAAGTTGTAACTGAAAGTGTCCGAAAGTTATAAAGAATTTTAAAGAAATTAGTTCTCCACGCATATGTATCTTGTGAATATGCTAATACATACATGTAAGTAAAACCACTGTTAGCAAATCAGTTTGTGCTGGAATTAATCAAGAATATCATTAGTTCAATACTCAACATCAGCAGCGAATAAAAGGACAGAATAAATGGTCGTAACTTAGTGTTGCAGAGTCGATATTAACCCTTGCCTCCTCGGTACCGACTCCATCTTTCTGTTATGACCTTACTGTCCGTGAACGTTTTACCAGAGCAGCTTACCGTATATGTTTGCTTACACAACTGCCTGTCTTGATTCTATGAGGTTTTGTTCTTTTGGTAGAGTTTTGGTTCATCAAAGGGACACTTGATGCGTTGAAAATGATTTATTTTGACAGTCACCAACTATGCACAGAAGTGCCTAATTTTCTGCAGCACTTAGGTGGAAGGACATACATTTTGCTATTCTCTATTTCTGCATATGTATGTATGTACCTACGTACGTACGTATGTATGCATGCATCATCGTGTGTGCATAATTGTGTAATATTGCTGGGAAGTTTGTTAAGCAAATCTGTAACCATATAAACTAAATATATGGGGTAAATAATGCTACGAAAAGTAATACTTCATTGCAGAGTTGAAAAATCATCATTGACAATACATTGCAAAGGCTATCAACAATTTGAGCAAAATGGCTGACAAGTGTATTCACCCTCACTCAAACGCATATTCTAACGAGATGCATGCTTGCTAACCATCCTCTCTCCCAATTTGCAAAATAAGGAATTCTGTGAAGAAGTGATTGAAACGTACGTAATATATTTTTCTGTGTATTCTTTTTAAACCCATTTTATATTGAGGGTGTAAGAGAGAGAATTGCATGAATACTTCTACATTAAGGGCAAAAATCAGATAGGATAATCTGATGTCAAATGATTTTGACGGCTTTTGAAATGCAGTTATATATTTTTCACCAGTATAATCACACTATAAGTCTAATTCAAAAGTAATTTACTGAGTCACTATATGATGTCATACGTGTCTACCTAGATATAAAACAACAATGGCCTATCAATGCATATTACTTCATTCTCTTGCCTGGAATACATGTACTACATCTACAGTTTATCTTCTTCCACGTCAGTGAGTTCCGTATTCTGTCAATATGAAAGGAAATGATAATATGACAATCCTTTCTCTTGATTTGTCTAACAAAAGAATTCGGTTTGGGAACAATTGTGTTACTATTTTGTCTGTGCCTGCTTCATAGCAGAATTATGTTCAGGAGGAATTTGGTGATACTATTTTGTCCCTGTATGCCTGATAACAGAATCATGTTAAGGAGGAACTGTGTGATAATATTTTCTATTTCTCTTATAGCATAATCATGTTAAAAGATTGTATTATTATGAGTCGGACAGCCATTTCTCTTATGAACTCAATGGTTGTAGGATAAAATGACGATGTGCATGTAATATAATTGTAAAATTCCTGAAAAAACATTAACTCAATCATCCATACGGAAAGTATCCCAAACGTGTACACAGGCTTATTATTACAATTAATTTGTAAAACTTGTAAACACGTATTTATGTATGATATTCAATCTATGGTTACCTGCCAGATGTGAAAACATCACAATATATATAAATTGTATGAAAAATGTGTATTTCCACGTGTTCTGAACAGACATTGTATATTGTATTTAATTACATGCATTATATTTCCATATGCATATTTGAATAACCGGCTTAACACGGTTACTGCATTACCATCCATTGTCCAGTCATTGATATCGTATCAGCATTTTAACGCGTTTTCCTTCTCATAGTTTAAGATTTAATAATAAATGTTACCTAATGTAAACTTGATATCAGACCATGTATATATAACATTTTGTTTCGGTTAAGACTAAAGTTGGAATAAGGTTATACTTAATATAATGTTTAAGTAAAGTAGTATCGTACCTACACTTTCGAAATGAAAGAAGTATCTGCCAGCTTTCTAATTTGTATTCATCCGTACCATCGATTGAGCAAACCAAAACTAGCATTTCAAACAAAGTACACTGTCTCCATATGCGTAGTAAACCGATTCACAAAGCTAGGTAACAGAAAAGGTTGCAAAATATCATATCCGCACATCTCAGTAATTTATACGCACAATAATACAAGCTTGTGCAATTAAATAATTTATTCATTTTATATTTCAACGGATACATATAAAAATCAAGATTAGGCTTTAAGTCTCTGACAGTGACATCAGGCAGTATCTCCATTCACTATGGTCCTGCATACCCATCGTTCTCTATAAAACAACTTGATATCCAAGGTCCGTTCCTTCAAAGTTATTTGAAGTCGACCCCCAGGCAGACCTAAGCTAACAGGGGAAGAGTTGACAAAAAGAGACAGAAAGACATTGGGGCTGAGCGGAATCAATCCACAGGACCGTAGAGCCTGGAAGAAAGCTTTGAATACTCTCACGACGAAACAGACAGACCTACCCTCGTTAGAGGATTAATAAAAGGCCTAGATAATCAAAATGGACGATGATGATGACTATATATAATATACTTGGGCATTCAAGTGGAATAGATTCCACATTGTTTCAAACTGGTTCTCTCCATAGCAGAGAATAAGCCACAGGCCATACAACGTCATCATGTAGTCATAACAAACTCGCTGTTCGCCAATGAAAATGGAACAAAATCAAAGTCACCCTGGTCCTGCATACCCATCGTTGTATATAAAACAACTTGTTTAATTGGACTCTCCCGTCAGTAGCGCTATATCATATTTACATAATCATGGCTATTCGTGCTTCCTTATACTTGTATATAATTTGTATATATCATGTGATCTGAATTGTTTACATTATTTTGTGTTACAAAAGACATACGTCATACATTGTATATATATATATATATATATATATATATATATATATATATATATATATATATATTCGTATGCATTCTATATATATATATATATATATATATATATATATATATATATATATATATATATATATATTCGTATGCATTCTATATGGGATCTAAATTGTATACATTATATTCTTTTTGTATTCATAATTGGATTATATCATGTATTATATCTAATTGTATATGTTATTGTTCCTAGATATTTCTAACATTCATGATTATTGTATATAAATTGTATGCAAAATGTGTATTTCCACGTGTTCTGAACAGACATTGTATATTGTATTTAATTACATGCATTATATTTCCATATGTTAATAACATGTATCATATATATATATATATATATATATATATATATATATATATATATATATATATATATATATATATATATATATATATATATATATATATATATATATATATTATAATGCATTATGCAACATATTTGAATTCCCAATATAATCCAGTTTCATTCCTTCTACTGTTAGCTTTTCACTTGAGCTTTTTTATTATAAAGTACGAGATATAGTCAGTGCACGAGTAGAAACGTTTGCTTCTTTGACTGATTACGAGACACGTGTAGAAGTGTTCTTGGTTGATTTACTCATTGAAACTATCAGTTTATGTCCGAATGATGTCTTGATGCTGCAGTATCACAGAAGAACAGACGAAAACAATTAATACACACAGTTTCATAAATATATATGATCTAGTTAAGACATTGTTTTACTCTAGTGCCATTCTACGAGAAGAGTAATTGTGAGGGTTTGTATAAAACCTTAATCTTATCAGAAATATATTGTATGAAAACCATTTGAATCATCCTGGTCCAATATAAAAGGTCCAGATTTGTTATTTACCCTGTTGGGAAATACAATGTATTTGTACATACAAACACACCTTATAGAACTATTTTTCATTACAATTAACATGTATGCTTATAAACATAAGCAAACAAAATGCCATGATCATAAAAGAATATGTCCATATATTGTGTCTCCCTAGTTCATCTTTCAAATTTCGTGATGATTTACATATATGCATATTTTTATATCTTAATTTGTAATTACGTATTGAAATATTAGTTTCTATTCATTTTTATGTGTGCTATAATACATCACACTTTACATGTTCCGTGGGCTTTTTTTAAAAGTTCTACATAATGACTCAAGTAGTACCTGTCAAAATAGGTTATAAGAAATACCATATTTCGACAAAATTGCTATGCAATTGTTCTAGCTGCAAAATGTTATTGACAAGTGCTGCAACGTTTCATTAATCTGCTATTATATGGGCACTTGTTAGAAATATTTTCTAGCTATAAACACCCCTTTAGATTTGTGGATTAACGAAATAAAATAGATGAAGTTACTATATTAGTATTATAATGCCTTCTCCATCTGGACAGTTCTTTCAAATGCTGTTTCGTGGATATAGTGCACTAAACAAAGGTAATGTAACAAAATACCTTCAGACAATATATCTTCAGGTAGAAATATTAATACTAAATTTGTTAATTCGCATTATGTAATGTGACATTATATGACTCGGGTATGTGTGAATAATGGATACAGTTAATAATGTGATTCTTTAGTATGGCACAGATGTTTTTTCTTGTCTATACTGCATTAACCAATCAAAGTATTGAATGCAATCTCTAACATTTAGAGTGGTTGATGGACAAGGAAGAATAATATTATAATGCTTGAGCTAATGGAAGACTTGGTTTTGTATGTAAAGTTACCCGTCGAGGAGTAATTCAACTGCATCTATATGAAGGTGTGCGAATCAAACACACACTGGCTGACAATTAACAATTTTGTCACTGTATGACTATATGTACAAAGTTCTTGGGTTCATAGCACTGATATATATATATATATATATATATATATATATATATATATATATATATATATATATATATATATATATATATATATATATATATATATATATATATATATGTGTGCGTGTGTGTGTGTGTGTGTGTGTGTGTGTTTAATGAACTTTGTACATCCACCGATACATCCCAACGATATGTTTGGACAAAGAACAATTTTGTTACGTTGTTGTATTGTATTATTGTATTATTGCTAATATTCAATATATTTCACATGCAATATTCTGCAAACTGCAGTTATATTTTCTCATTGGTCACATTATAGTCATATTGTTCATTGGATCAGTTTTAATTTGCTGTATCAGGTATATAATTATTAAATGGTTTGAACAACATCACCTTTGTTTACACATCTGACTTGAAGTCGATTTGCATGTTCTGCAAATATGTCTGCTTCTATTTAATAATTTGATAATGAATATTCTTGTAATCATTAATTATTTTTGCACAATTATTAGCGTCTTTAAGAGTCAATCAAACTAATACGCTGACATTATCATATATAGTTTATCCATTATTTTATGAACGTTGAAATGTTTATTTCACATATTTATTGTGTTCCGTTTGCTAACTTGAAATGTTTATTTCACATGTGTATTGTGTTCCGTTTGCTAACTTGAAATGCATGTAACCACTCAGCAAGTCACTTATAAATTCATTACATTATTTTGCTGCAGTGCAAATCAAGGGTAATGATCAATAGATACTCAAATCTTTTCAAGTTTTAAAAACAGAATTCACAAGGTGAGATGAGCTTAAGACAAACGTTATTAAGACATTGCTACTTCCACATCATTCATCTTGTTTCATCTGTCTTTTGTAAGCAATACGATTTGCTTAATGCGCATTTAAGACGACTTGTATTTGTAAAGGAAACAATCTTGTGCTTTATTGTTACCTAGTGTCATCGGTGAAATAATTTAGAACTGAGAAGATTGTTCTGTTTAAACTATTTGCAACGGTGTATGATTATAATGTATATAGACTTGTGTTTAAATTGTGTCCAAACAACTTGGAAAAGATATCTCTTTTTTTCAACTCGTATATAACCTTAAACATGCGGATATTGAATAATGCAGATATGCACTTCACATTTAGTCTGCCTCTAACCAAATGGGTGACATTGACTGTTACGGAAGATGTCAAACATCTAGTGATGACGTTTAGGTCACCTACTTCCTATACGGTCAGATGAGTTTATTGTATGGCCAAGCCTCTGTGATCCATCGTGCATGATCCTCAGATATAACATTGCTACTTTTGATTTTTCAATTAATAGATTTAAAAATATTTGAATCAAGCTTTGATTATGTGCTTTTATCATCACAATGTTTGATGGGTTTTAATAATGAGACTTGCATCTGATTGGCAGAGCTTTTACTGATTAGATTTTTATCGATTGTTATTTAAAATCTCTAGTTGACTTTAATAAAGAGACTTATCCTCATGTATTATTGAGGTAATCTTTCATTCTATTAGCGGAGTTTGTTATACATATAGAAGTTGTATAACAGATCAGATTATGATCAAACTTCGTGTATAGGTTTATATCAATAAGATCTTGGATAAGATATGCTAAGCATATCACATTGATTCGACTGTGACCGAACATGGAAAATGGGACTTAATGTTAAAGATTTTGGTGCATTTGATAGCGAGCAAGATGTACACACATTAACAGAGATAGTTTACATAGATTTTGTTCTTTCATTAGTACTTATTCCTGCCTATTGAAATGTACAAGACCAAAGCTATGTTGTGATACAGGCCCATTGAGACTTCTTGTTGGACTTCATTGCCAAACGTATGCTGAGAAAGGAATCATATGGATTGCACTACGTTTTGGTCATTGTACAATTAATAGTATTATCCTTATACTATTGCAATGTCACACTGTTATTAAATGATTTGTTTGTCAATACGGTCCTTTCTAAACATACTTATGATTGATATAAAATATTATATAAGACAACTGAAGAAAAGCTTCGTTTCTAAGATCAGTGTTTTGTGAAAACCTGAATATGTTATGAAATATCTCAAGTTCATAGAGAATTCAAACACTCAAACGCAAACTATGCTATGCATTTATCTACGCAGGGCTATTTTGTTAAAACAGAAAAAGTGTCCTTTGTTAAAACATCTACTCTGTGCAAGCTATTTCTACAACATGTGTTTTTGGTGGTTGCCATACAAGCTAGCATTTTTTTAACATCATGTACTTTCCACTCTATTAAGAATGCACTCATTTTTCTATAGTACAATTGAACTGTAATCAATGGTTTTGTATGTTTCTTCTTTGCTAATATATATGTAGCATAGTTCATTTGAAAATATCTTCAAACCACTTTTATATGTTACTGTTATTTGTTCGACAATTTAATGTTATTTCATATATGAATATATGTTTAGTTCTAGTGGTCAAAGACCAGAGAAACTTGCAGGATGATCGATGGTCCACCATCCTTCCATCCGTCAATACAAGTTTATCATTACAGCTACTAACAAATTGTTTTGGAAGATTGCTGAAAATCGTATTACCTTTACACTTCATGAACACTGAAATATCCAATATAACCGTTACAGAGACCATCTTAAAAATATTATTCTCACTACATGTCCTGTATGGATGTTCATATTAAAATGGGGTGATTACTAGAATTTTGTCTATTTGGTCCTATATAAAAATAATATTTTCACTGAAATATCCAATATGACCGGTACAAAGACCATCTTAAAAAATACGATTACCACAACTTCTCATGAACATTTGTCATATAAACATTGAATTTTATCTGAAAGATGTCTTATGATGTATAGTTGATACAAAACGGAAACAGTGGCAATCTGACTGCCAATATGACCAAAACAATAACCATCCAGAATACCATTTTATGACTACTTCCCGTCGGTTGCTAGTCATATATGTATTATTATTTCACCAGATACGTCTAAGGAGTTAATTTATCCTAAATTGATATGGTGCAAAGCTCCAATATCTTGAGAACAAACTTTATTAAATACCTCTTAAACGGAATGTTCCTTTGACATTTAGTATTAATCAGAAGAGTTCTTGTGCCGGCTTGTCAGTCTGTAATTGTGACCAATCTCAATAAAATCAAATCTCCATTGTCCTTGGTGAAGAACTGTCAGAGACCGTTTAGAGGTCATGTTTGATGACCAATGTTATTACTATAATGGAAACTTGTATTAGCCAATCGAATGCAGTCTTATACATTAGCGTAGGATGCATATCATCGTGGCTGAAAAGCATCGATGTGTTCTAAACGTTTTGATTTACTTTCAGTGTTTTGAAATCTGCATTTCCATTAGTAAATTCAAAGATCGCCAAAAATTGACTCTAAATGGTTTTACATATATTCGCCTAGGACAGTGAATATCTTATTTTAGTTATGTTGAAATGGTGGCCATCTTTAAATCTCTACTCAAAAAGAGATTACTATCTCAACATATCTCAATATTTTTCTTATGATCCCTAAGTTATCCTGATTTAAAAATGGGACTGCTGAATATTCAGTATTGCTGCCATGATGGCAGTTTATACGATATTGCAGTCACTACTTACTTTGAATAGATTGTCACAACGGCATGGAGGTTTCACCAAGAGCCTTCTAAAGAATTCTACTTGGTACAATATGAAACTGGTCCCACTCTGATTCCCAACATGTAAAACGCAGCAGATAACTCCAACTTATTCAAATGACTGAAGAATAAATCAGAGATTGGATTACCATTCACTATTAAAATGAAGAAATGGTCTAATCTAAGATTAATGGAAATTATTTTCAGACAGAATTTCCCCTCGATGTACACTTGCTATTTGCTATATCAGTTGTGTTATCAATAAATAATATGAATATACTCTTCTTTATTTCCTTCTATATTTTGAGTTAGGACTGCACTGTTCTGTTAAGTACTTTAATAACTTAATAACTCTGCAAGCACTAATTATATAGTACATAAATAAAGGTTTAATGAGATTAACGTGTTGACATTGTTATTTAATGTGATTTATATACTTCATTCATTCATTTATTTCAGTTTCTTAACCTGTTTATTTCATATGCTGGCAAAACAGTCCATAAGGACACCATTACTTATCAGTCATCTGTTCAGAACGGTCGTTCTAGCTTTCTCTGGCAAATTTTCTATGTAAATGGCCTGTATATAATGGTCAGCCGCCCTATGTTGTCCGAATCCAGGTATTCCTATCTAAACAGTGGTTTCTCTCTGCCTTTATTGATCTACAGTGACAGTTCAGTCAATGCAAACAGATGTTGTTTTTATTTATGGACTAGGCATTGTTCAGATAAAGAAATATCATGTAAATAGGTATCAAATATATTCTATCTTGCATTTACTTTAAACTGATGTTACATTGGCAAAATGTACCTCAAAGGTATCGATATATCAAATTCAAACGCGTAGAAGATTTTATAGCCAGTGTAGTGGGTGGAAACCATTCGTTTGCTGGAAGGTGGTATTGTATGAGCTAAGACAAAACTTAAAGGTCAAAAGATACCCAAAACGTTTAGAACTAATAAAACACTGTTGAAATGTATTTAAAACAAACTTTGCGAGTGAAGTACATGTACTCTGTTACGTGCTTAGGCTCGAATAAGCAGCAACATAGAAAGAAGTGAAAATAACAAGCTTGTAAAAATGTAACAAACGATTTATTGAGTACAAATATTTTCATAAAAGAAAATAAATAAACTTACGGTTTTAGAGAATCAAGTCTAAAAATTAATCTAAAAAGAATTCACAATATAATCCACTAGTGGAATTGCAAGAGTCCTGATAATAAAATGTCCTAATAGTTCCCGGTTCGAAACTTGATGTAATCCAATATGGACGACGATGTCACGTGATGAAGTCAGTTTTAGTTTTATAATAATCCAAATGAACACAAGTAATTTCTAGATAAATAACACAATAAATTCCTCTTGATCCCAAACGAATATGAAATAATTTACACTCTAACAATAACACACATATCTTAGTATTCCAAAGCCCAGAATAACTACTGAAGTGTTCTCTCCCAAACAATAATTTATATACCTGTTTTTACGTAAACAGGAAAGATGTCACGACCTTCCAGAATCTCTCCGAACAATCTCACGTTCAAGAAATCACGCAAACATCGTATGACCCAACTAAATTAGAAAGATGTTTATACTTTACTCCATTTTGTCCTTGGAATCAACCTATCATTTTAAAAGCCTGTTTATCAGCCTTGATACAAGGCCAGAAATGAGGTTAACATCTGATGTTTACTTGTAAAGTATATAGGTCATGCTTGCTGCAACTCGTGAGAGACGACACAGAAATGTATCCCAGATACCAACAACCACCGGTGTCCCATGCCCCACCTGCAACTGCATGTGTGTATCGGAATTGGGACTCCAGAGTCACATGCGCGTCCACCGTTGAATGAGAGTGCACAACTAGTCTTCCTGGACTTGAGAGACTACCAAGAGATATAGGTCATCCATTTCTATAAAATCTCTCCCAACTAACGAATTTTAAACCCAAAATGTCAAATTTGAATCTGACAAACAAAATTAAATGATTTAAATCAAATATACGTAACAACTCTCATCTAATTAAAATATGATAAATCACTTTATGTATCCATAGCATTCATCATTTATAAACGACAAAGTTTGGTTTATTTGCAATTCGGTGATACTTGTTTTAATTGTGATTTTGTTTCCCCATTTTTCTTAAAGGAATATGCCTTGTGCATTACATGTACCGTGTATTCAACAGTGTAGGTTGTTAAGTAGAAGATTGCTCTGTTTAAAATATTTGCAAAGGCGTATCAGAATTATGTGTAGATAGTTTAGAATCAAGAACAAATGATATATTTTCATGTCAACACATATCTAACCTGAAGCAAATAATACAAGGTAGAAATACAAAATTAACTTTCAGTATTCCTAAGAACACGATTGACACTGTTACGGAAGACGGATATCATGCATCTATAGCATAAACCTTTTTCGCACCTGGTTGTAATGTCACGTGATCTTATGGTACGGCTCTGATCCTATCACAAGTGATGGATCATCCACCATATCATCAAACTCTCTGTTGCATTTCGATAATCAGAGACATCAATGTTTATTAACGAGACTATATTGCATCTAATTGGCAGAATTTATCACTATACAAACCATACCTCTAATCCGTTTATGATCAAATTTAGAATATAGGTTCATATCGTCTAGATCTTGAACAAAATACGATACTACGTGATATGCAGACATATTAAGTATATAACGTTGCATCAGATTTATTTGCTCTGCTACCACTCCCAAAGTAGTATTTCCATCTGAATTGCATAAATTAACATTATACAGCATTTTGGCCTTACAGAATATTTGCCCTTACAAAATCCCGTTTATGAAATGATTATGTGTAAAATTATGGCCCTCTTGTTGAATTTCAATGCCAAAATACTTTGAATATTCGTATTGGAATCATAAATCGATTGCATCAAATAGCATGTACCGTTTTGTTTATATTATCATATTATTGACATGTCACGCCTGGCTTAACTATTCGTATACCAATGCATTCAGTCACTATGCTTTTTTGTCAGGTATCCTCTAAATCATAATTAAAACGATCAGTTGCTTCCTACCCCTGGTTATCATTACAATATCACCACCATAATAGTATTTAGTTGTTTTTCTCAATGTGAAGTTTTACTATATAGCTATAATTGCAATAGACCTGAAGAACTTACATAATGTCTTGTTGTCAGATATGTGATTGCCGTCGGTTGGTACGTTTGTTGTTGCTACTTGTCCTAAGCTACGCGAATGGTTGTCATGAAACAAACAGATTCATGCTAAGGTTTATGGGTTTGCTGTTTCTAAATGAAAATTAAAATCTTGTTATCGCTTTTCCTCCTGATTTGATGGTTACGTCACTGAAAGACGTCTCATGATGTATGTGGGTTCATATTGGTGCTGATCTAGCATTCAATTTGGTCACAATGACAGACATCTTAAAGATCTTGTCATCACTACCCCTCCTGAACAGATAATCATATTGAGATTTTGATATTTAACTTTAATTTAACTTTCAGTATTCCTAAGAACACGATTGGCACTGTTAACTGTTACGGAAGACGGATATCATGCATCTATAGGATAAACCTTTTTTCTCACCTGGTTGTAATGTCACGTGATCTTATGGTACGGCCCTGAGTCTATAAGAGGTCGTGAATCAGCCGTCATTTCATCAAAATCTCTGTTGGATTTCGATAATCAGAGACATCGATGTTTATAAAGGAGACTATATTGCATCTAATTGGCAGTATTTATCACTATACAAACCATACCTCTAATCCGTTTATGATCAAATTTAGAATATAGGTTTATATCGTCTAGAACTTGAAGAAAATACGATCCTTCGTGAGATGCAGACATATTAAATACATAACGTTGCATCAGATCTATTTACTCTGCTACCACTCCCAAAGTCATAGTTAGCATTAGTTTTAATGAACTTTGCAAAATATGTTTATATCAGCTAGCTCTTATATGATTTATATGACGAATTACACTCATAAATACAATTAAGTGATCATATATATGATTGGCTGATATTGTAACCACTCTGTTTACCAGACAGAGCAAAATATATTCCTCTGAATTGCTTAAATCAACATTTTACGGCATTTTGACCTTACAGAATATTTGCCCTTACAATGCTACAAAATCCTGTTTATCAAATTCTCAAGTGTAAAATTATGGCCATCGTGATGCATTTCAATGCCACAATACTTTGAATATTCAAATTGGAATCATAAATCGATTGCATCATATAGCATGTACCGTTTTGTTTATATTATATTATTGCTATGTCACGCCCTGGTCTAACTATTCGTATACCAAAGCATTCAGACATTATGCTTTTTTTGTTAGATATCCTCTAAATCATAATTAAAACTATTCTTTGCTTCCTTCACCTGGTTATCATTTAGTTGATTTTCTCAATGTGATGTTTTACTGTATAGCTATTATTGCAATAGACCTGAAGAACTTACATATGTCTTTTGTTGTCAGATATGTGATTGCCGTCGGTTGGTATACGTTTGTTGTTGCTACTAGTCCTAAGCTACGCGAATGATTGTCATGAAACAAGCACATTCATGCTAAGATTTATGGTCTTGCTGTTTCTAAATGAAAATGAAAATCTTGTTATCGCTTTACCTCCTAAATTGATGGTCACGTCACTGGAAGACGTCTCATGATGTATGTAGGTTCATATTGGTGCTGATCTAGCATTCAATTTGGTCACAATGACAGACATCTTAAAGATGTTGTCATCACTACCCCTCCTGAACATAATCATATTGACAGTTTGAAAATCTTCATGTTTCCCATGATGTTCAGCAGATGCTGTTTTCTCGAAATCACTGCCTATTATGTCCTGGTTTTCAGCAGATGCTGTTTTCTCGAAATCGCTGCCTATTATGTCCTGGTTTTCAGCCGATGCGGTTTAGTCGAAATGATACCTCGAATGCCCTGGTTTTCAGCCGATGCGGTTTTCCAGAAAGCAGTGCCTATATTGCCCTGGCTCTCATCAAAACACTTTCTTTTCAATATCTCATATTACATACTTGTAAGTTGTGATGATAATTGTAATCCTTTCTGCTGGTGCTTGATCTCTCTGCTTTTATCTGTCTCCATCTTCTCTGAAACATTACAGAAGTAAATATGAAAGATTTCATCAGTTCACCAAGGAGTAGTTACAAAGACGCAGGAATGAAAGGAAACCAAGTAAATGTGCTCTTTGACATTAGTAAATAATGTTGGCTTGCGTATTCTAGCTATTTAGCATCAAGACGACAAAAATCACAAAACTATCAAAATATCTAGATTCTTTCTAAGCACAATACAATTGACGGTTGCTAGGGTTGGAATGGGGTGCTCCAAATATATTATTTACATTACTATAGAAGTCCCACATATTCTCGATTTTGTAGGAAGTGAAATTATTGATAGAGAGAGGTAAAGCTCTGAGTACCCAATCAGCAATGCATACAGTTAAATTATTGAGTAGACAAAAAGGTTAAATTCAAATGAATACAAATTTAATACAATTCATATTCCAATAATTCCACAATCACTATTCTTCCTCTCGACCAAGTGATAACCTAGTGCATCAGATGATTTATAGTGAGATAGCTTTTCAACCTGTCCTTGTTTTCTACTCGTCTGCATCACTCCTATCTCGCTAATTCCTTCTCTCCTTCTCACTAAGCTTTTCCACCTGTCCTTGTTTTCTACTCACTTGCTTCCTGGCAGAAACATGGCGAAAAACATCAGGCGATGAGCCCAAGTGCGCGGATATGATACCCACCAGTTACTCCATCAAGTCGTTCCCCCGCCATTCTCACGGAGGTGGAATTGATGTAATCACAAAGAATTCCATGATAAAATGTCATAAACACAACACAACCTTCTATTTCCGCCACACATCGTTGAACTAATCGAAACAGCACTAACACTGGAACAAATGTCAGTCCATTTTTCTGCCTCTACCGCCATTCTCCTAGTAGAAAAACAAATGTTCGAATCTCTCATTTTGGTGGAGTTTCCGAATCTCCTGGAGTATGGAAATTCAACAGGTTGCAACCTGATTAGTCTTGGAGATTTTAACCTTCATTTTGACTGTCCTGGAAACCCATGTACATCAAAGCTCCTAGATTATATGTGTTCAACCTTAAAAAGTCAGTTAACTAACCCATCCATAACATGGTCACATTTCCAACTGAATGCTTCAGAGACCTGATAATAATATTCTACAGTCCACCCTTGTATCCCACGATCGGGCATCAGATCCCTTCTGCAGTATATGCCATCTGGACGTATTAGTCCTTAACCCTCCGCCTTTATTTTATACTAAAATAAACCTTCATATGATAAAAGAACCAAACTAATGCATGAAATCCAAGCAAACCTAACAACTTGCTTAACTCAGAACAACTCGATAACTGCTTGTGTTGATAGCTTGAGAAACATGCTCCAGCTACCAAGTGCAGAGTATAAATTCAAAAGTTTTCTCCGTGTTATAGCAGTGTTAGGGACCAGCTTCGCACTGTGTTGCAGACTAGAAACGGTTTTAGATTAAATGAATAACTCAAACACAATGTGTGAAAGATGACAATTTATGAAATTAATTAAGAAAAATATGTGATGTATAAATACAATGATTCTCACACGCTATCAACATACGATTGATCCAATCACTCTATACAAACATTCACAAATTGAAGAAAACAGAATATCAATCTGAAATACAGATTCAAGAAACCTCATGGATTTCATAACCGTTTCAAATAATAGTATACACTATAAGATATTAACATAATGTCATGTATGGACTACGATTAAGATTCAAACAATCTCAGGGTATTCAAATATGTTTCAAATGTTCTGAACTGTAAGTAAGATTCACAATTTCCAGAAATTCAACTAAGATTCAAAATAATCTCATGTAAATGAAGATGTACCCAATTGAAACAACAATTGGACCAAACATATGCTTTTTGACCCTTGTACAAGTCGTACGATTCATAAAAAGATAAACCGCAGTTTCACCGAGTCCTTGAGTTGGCGGAAACTTGTATCGGCCGTTTGCACCCTTCACTGATCCAGTCAAACGTATACACGTACAGACAGCATACATCACCCTTGAATTAGCTACATCTACAGTCGTAACTCCACCACATGTAAAGGCATACGTACATACATATAGACAGTTCTACGCGTCAGCTACAATAAAACCAAACTGGTAATAATAATTAGTTCTGAAAAATGCTAATACATTAAATTCTAACAGCAACTTGTAATTCATTTCACAACGTTTCAAATATGCGTTGTGATAAATGAATCATTAAACGATATGACATTACAAACTCAATAAGCTTCGCATATCAAATGAAATATAATTTTAACACTCACCCCAATGACTTAAGAACACATTGGAGAACGTGCACTCCTCGACGAGATCCAAAACGACCAGTGTGTCGGTTATAAATTGATCATGCTTAAATCCATAGGACAGTGAGTAATATTCAGGGTAAAATACATATCCTGATTATAATATCCCTTGTCACAAGTATTTTCCGGCGAGATACATGTTAGTTCCGTCGCTTACCTGGATAAACACTTATTCACCCTTGATAACGTTGTACCCATGTACAACGAAAATAGTTAAATATTTCTAAGGCGTAACCAATTTTGTTTTCCTAATTCTGTGACACACTGTTAACAAAGACCGCCGTAAAGCAGACAGGCTTTAACTTTCCATCGAACTCAATATTCAGAAGCAAATATATGAAGCCGATAGGAAGAACGTCACATAGTCCATGCAGCAAAATTATTCAACTGCACTACTAAGATCACGGAAAGTTACAGCTGCAAAGAGCTCTTCTAGATTACTAACAAGCTAGGGGCCCCGAGTGGTCTACAGCGCCCTCCGTTACGGATCACTGCCGTCTCACCGCTATCTGCGTGGGTTCGAGTCTAAGATTCAGCTAATGTAGTTATTTGAGAAAGTTTGCCTAGTAGCTTCTCGTGGGTCGCTGGATCTTTCCCGGGGATTTTCGTGGGTTCTTCCTCCACCAATAATACTGGCCGCCATGTATAGCCTGCCATGTATATCGTGTGCTGAAAAATGGCGTTAAACACTATAACAACAACAACAACTAGCAAGCTAATGGCAAGCACCATATGTACACCACTTCCAACTACTTTCTCTCCAGTCAACATTCCGGACCTGCTTGCAAATTTCTTGCGTGACAAGGTACAAACCTTTAAATATAATATTGATAACACAATTTAATTGACTTTTAGTCACCATACATTTGTGATTCGGATTTCAGTGTCAACCATGTACAGCATGTGAACCTATCTCTATGGATTTAGCATGAAAAATCGTGATGAACTGTGCACCAAAGTCATGTGAACTTGATCCATTTCCAACATCAATTAGGTCTGGTTCGTCTGAATATGTACTCCAGAAACTTCAAAAAGTTCAAAACTAAGCTGCTCTGATCATCCAAGATCAAATCACATCTCCCCGCTGCTTTGTACCCTGCACTGACTATCCATTCGATCCAGAATAAAACACAACGATATGAACACACCAGCAAGATACGTACGTTCCTCTTCTGACAATCTTGTACTCATTATTTCCACTATGAAAACGAAGTCGTATGGACAACGTTCATTTGCATACCAAGGCCCATCAACGTGTAACGAATTGTCCATTGAAATTAGACACAAAGGCACAGTCATCCCTTTCAAGGGTGCTCTTAAAACTCACCTTTTTTACTTCAAGAACAAACTTAAAGACCTAATAATTTTTCCTACCCTAAATATTTTCAGCATGCTTTTATGTTTTCTAATTTCATGGTTCTTTGTAAAGTGGTTTGAGCTTCTACAGATTAGACGCTATACAAAAGTCCTCATCATTATCATATAGCCCTTGTGTGATTATGGTGTAGGCTTACATCTGAAAACCATCGTACATCACCCGTACATCTACAATCGCTTTCTACCATTCTGTAGGTCATACGTTATACTTAAGTATTGATCAAAATTGTAATACGGACTAATATCAAAATCTGTGACGAGCGTCGATAATATAACTTATCCATGTTTATTAATGAGGTCATCTTGCATTTAATTACCAGATCTTGTTAATAATCTGGAGACCATTTATCTGATTTAACTTTATTGGAACATGAAATATAAGTCAAGATCTTGGATAAGTATGATAATGACAAGATGCAATTAATGAGATAATCTTTCATCAGAATGGTTCAAATGCATATTTATAATGAGATTTCTCAAAACACCTGGAATATATATTTTGAAGTCTTCAGATTCAATAATATCCAGATCTATTTGTAATATTAATGACGCAACCTTGCATCTGATTTGCTGATTTTATTGCCACTCTATTACTCCTCCTACATGGAAAACTAAATCAACAATTTTTACCAGAAGACTAGTCGTGACATATATTTGCTCCTCAATGACAACGTGACAGCCATATGGAAAATTATGTTCCTAATCCTAAGTGGAATATCGTCTCGACACGAGGTTTTCACTAGACTTCTCACGATGTCTATCTAGCTGGTTCCAAAACAATTGATAACAGGTAATCTTGACAACCTTGCAATTATTTTACTAACGCAAGGATTTTATCAAAAGACTTCTTATGATCTCTTGTTGGTTGTAGATGGAAACGGTAACATGCAGACTTCAGGTATGGCAGCCACTATGAATGAAACGAAATTATTGTCACTACTTCATTTGGTATCCGGAAAGATGGCCGCCATCGCTTGACTGCTTGAAAGTGGGCTCTTCGGATTTTGTACTATATTTGTGATATTTGTGCCTGTTTTCTGTCATCGTCTACATTGTTGTGTTTCATCATGCATTTTCTGTTGCGTTCGTGTGTGTTGGTTCATCTCCTTGTGTTGGAAGCGAGAGCAATTGGTTTTTTCTCAGCTGTTTTATCCCGCTGTTGAGACGTAATTTGTTTTTGAATAAACAACCGTCACGTGACCGCTTACACTACGACGAATCTTCATTAATTCGATTAAATGACCACACCTTGGTTCTAGATACTATATTATGCTCAAGACTGAACGAACTGGGAATTCATTCATCATTTCTTAAATGTAAACGGAAGCGAAGAAAGAAACGTTCTTTCAAAGCCGGCCGGCGTAGAACTGGAAGAAGGATTCCAGTTATCTCCCTTTCGCCCGTAACGTTTAAACAACTTAAAAATTCTGCCGTTAATTTCAATAACCTGGTTCCTTCCTTGTGTCAACTGCCCCAGGGATACCACTACGTATAGCATTATTCAACGCTCAATCAGTAGGATCACCGGAAAAGCGCACAGAAATTGTTAATTTTATCAATGACCATAATATCGACGTCTTCTTCCTAACAGAAACTTGATTACTTTCGATAGGTGATGAATGTAAGTGTGCGGATTTAACACCCAGTGATTACTCCATCAACTCGTTCCCCCGCAACTCTCGCGGAGGTGGAATTGCTGTAATTACAAAGAATTCCATGATCAAATGCCTCAAGTACAACACAACCTTCAACTTCTGCCACACATCGTTTGAACTAGTCCAAACAACGCTCATACTGAAACAAGGGTCAGTCCATTTTTTCTGTCTCTACCGTCCTTCTCCTAGTAGAAAAAACAAGCTGACTGAATCTCTCTTTTTGGAGCAGTTACCAAATTATCTAGAGTATGGAAATTCGATAGGTGGCAACCTAATTATTCTTGGAGATTTCAACTTTCACTATGACTGTCCTGGTAAACCGAACACGTCAAAACTCCTAGATTCCATTCATGTTTTCAATCTTAAACAGTCAGTTAACCAACCTACCCATAAACTTGGTCACATTTTAGACTAGTTTCTTTATAGACCTGATGATAGTATTCAGCAATCAACTCTTATATCCCACGAACTTGCATCGGATCACCTCTGCATTGTATGCCATCTCGACGTATCAGTCCCTAACCCTCCAGCTCTGTTTGCTACTAAGAGAAACCTCCGTATGATAGATAGAACAAAATTCATGCATGACTTCCAAGAAAACCTAACAACTTTCTTACATCCAACAGCGGAACAACTTGATAACTGCCTGCGTTAATTGCTTGAAAAACATGCCCCAGCCACCAAATGCAGAGTATCAATTTAAAAAAGTGTTCTCCTTGGTACAGCAGTGTTAGGGATCAGCTTCGCACTGCTAAAAGACATCGCCGAAAAGCAGAGAGGCTTTGGCTTTCCATCAGACTCACTATTCATAAACAAATCTACGAAGCCGCTAAGAAGAACGTCACAAACATAGTCCATTTAGCCACATCATCCCACTACAGTTCTAAGATCACGGAGAGTTCCAGCTGCAAGGAGCTATTCGAGATAACTAACAAACTAATGTCAAGGAACAAATGTATACCACTTCCAACGACCTTCTCTCCACTAGTCCTACCAGACCAATTTGCAAATTTCTTCAATGACAAAGTTCAAACCATTAGAGATTCGCTTAACAGCACAATTTCAACTGATTCGTCACCATACAGGTATGATGCAGAATTTTAGCGACAACCGTTAGGAGCATTTGAACCTGTTTCTATAGATTTAGTACGGACAATAGTGATGAAAAGTGCACCAAAGTCTTGTGAACTTGATCCGATTCCGACATCACTGCTACCTGAGTGCTTAGAACCAATATTGCCTTCACTAACTGATGTTATTAATATCTCTCTCTCATCAGGGGAATTTCCATCATTTTTCAAAACTGCCATCGTAAAGCCACTGCTGAAGAAACCAACACTGGACCATAACGATTTAAAGAACTACCGCCCACTTTCTAATCTCCCTTTCATATAAAAAATCTTAGAAAAGGTTGTTCTAACTCAACTTGTATCTCATTTGAATCCAAACGGTCTTTTTAGCAATGTACAGTCTGCATATCGCCCATGCCACAGTACGGAAACTACTCTTCTGAAAGTATTTAGTGACATTCTCTCCGCTTTGGATAGTGGAAAAATTACAGTCCTCACTCTCCTGGATTTATCTGCAGCATTTGACACAATAGACCATGATATATTACTTCACCGTCTCCAGCATGTATTTGGCATTCAGAATATAGCCTTGCAGTGGTTCAAGTAGTACTTAGTCAACAGGACACAAATTATATCTGCAAATGGAATACACTCCAGCCCAGTTGACGTATGTTATGGTGTTCCACAGGGATCTGTTCTTGGGCCTGTTCTCTTCATTCTGTACACTAAGCCGCTCTCAAGTGTCATAGATCATCACCCAATGTCGCACCAATTGTACGCTGATGACACGCAAATATACAAGTCTAGCCACCTAACTGAAGTTGATGTTACCATCCATGGAGTAGAGAAGTGCATTTCGGATGTGAAATCATGGATGACATGTAACAAGCTGCAGATGAATGATGATAAAATTGAGGTTATTCTGATCACAACACAAAGACTTTCTCATTCACATCCTTTACCTCAGACAATAAATATCAGCAACACCAACATTACATTCTCACAGTCAGTACGGAATCTAGGTGTTACTCTAGACAGTACTCTCACATTGCACCAACATGTCATGAACATCTGCAGGGCTGCATATCTTGAATTGAGACACATCAGTTCCATTCGTAAATATCTTTATGTTGATGCTACGAAAACACTTGTGTGTTCATTAGTACTTTCAAGACTGGACTATTGTAACTCAATTATGTCTGGTTCATCACAATATTTACTCCAGAAACTTTAAAAAGTTCAAAACACAGCTGCACCGATCATCTTTAGAGTGCCTCGATCAGAGCACACCTCACCACTGCTCTGTATCCTACATTGGCTATCAATTCGATGCAGAATCAGACACACACAAAATTTGTTCTCTGTGCTAAATTTCAATGACAGACTCCAGTCCAACATACCTATCCAGCCTCACCCATGTGCATACACCAGCTAGATCCTTACGCTCTTCTTCTGCTAATCGTATACTCAATGTTCCCAAGGTGAAAACAAAGTCATATGGACAACGTTCGTTTGTATACCAGGGCCCGGCGACGTGGAACGAATTGCACATTAAAATTAGACACAAAAGACACAGTGGTCCCTTTTAAGAGTGCTCTCAAGACTCACCTGTTTCGACTTCAGGGACAAACTTAGCGACCTAATCATGTTTCGTATCTTATATATTTTCAGCATGTTTTTATGTTTTACAATTTCATTGTTTTTGTCATTTGTTGTTCTGTAGTGTAGTCATATCATTATTGATGGTGTAAAGCGCTTAGAGCTTTTAACGATTAGGCGCTATACAAAGTCCTCATTATTATTATGATTATTATTAATATTATTATTACTATAATGTTGTTGCAATTATCTTGAAGAAAATCCGCAAAAATATTTAATGATTCATTTTCGTTTTAGAACTAATTTTAAACTAGAATGCTAGTGAATAGTTTTGATATTTTCAAACGTTTTGCATTTGATTAGAATGGGGATTTAGTTGCTGATTATCATGTGATTTTTAGACTTTTTGGTTGTAAGGAAAAACAGAGTGCAAGATTTTGGTGGTCATGTTACTAGCTGTGTTAATAGTGAATACAACGTCAATTAATTATGTAGTTTGTCACGTCTATCTGCAGCTTAGACACAAAACTAGTTAAGTACGCCTTCCGAGTAGTCTATTATCGTCCTACTGGTTTTCACGCAGGTATTGTTCATTTTCATGTCGTTTAAGTCTACTATGCAATGTATTAGTTCTTTTTCGTGTTCATGTTGTTTTGAGTTTAGCGCCATTTCTCAGCGCAAGATTGGCTACACATGGCGGTCAGTAAAGCTGGGGAGGAAGATCCCGGAAATAACCACCGACCCACTGAAAACTGCTGCCATGCAATCTTACATAACCACATTGACCGAGCCCGCGATTCGAACCCAAGAGGACAGTCGTGAGATGCAAAGGTAAACGCTTTATGCAGCTCGGCTAACAAGGGCCTTTTCACTAATAATAAATGTTACCAATCAGATTATAGATATTCCAGTTCAAAACCTGGTCAAAATTGATCACACATATGGCCTCTAAAGTATGTTTAACCTCATCCAATCAAATGCAATATCTCCTCATTACTATGTATACATGTTGTTCAAAACTAAGCTCACATTAGATTTTTATAATATAAACTACCATACCAAACTGTATCAAAATCAAATGCAAAATATAGTATCTAAGGAGTTATCAATCTCAGCCAATCAGATGCAAGATCACATCATTAATGATGCAGATATGTGTTACTCATCATGAAAATTATGAGATTTTCATGATGTAAACTTACATGCCAAATCTTACCAGAAACAAAGCTTGAGATTGCTCACAAAGTGTTGACTGACTGAAAACAGAAAAATAGTCATACCATCAACTCACTCGACTTTTGACCCTCCAAGCTAAAAACGTACTATGGACATCTGCAACAACCGAAATGCCATCGGAAAAGGGATCCCAGTGTCTCATCAATACTTTGTAAACAAGACAGAAAAGACAACATTCGCTATTATTGGGGAAGAGGATAAACATGTTTAGTTTGGAAATGAGATATATATGCAAATTTGTGGCTAAGCAAAGACAACTATATTTTCCTGACATATTGTAGAATTTTTGTATGGCCAACGGCAACAATTTCTCCTGAACATACCCCTATCATGACAACTGGATAGGCCTAGAAGTCCAAACTCATAGATTTACTGAAAAGAGACATTTGACTTTCTTAAGTATAAAAAGTCAGGATATACTTGTCAACAATTTTGGGCTTATTGCTGGATTATACTGTATTTATCAGCCAAATGAAGGGCTGTTTCCATCATGTTTACAAGTTTCTTTTATGCTAAAAAAATCTAATAAGGCAAAAAGAGTAAATAAAATAATGTCTGGAGAATACAACAATTCTATGTAGGTGCAAAACATTGTTTCAAATTTGCTATTTGCTATCAAATTCTTTGATGGCATATAATTTATTTTAAAATGTATCTGGTCAATGACAATTACAGTGCTTGTGCCAAGTTTTGCAAAATTAAGCTTTAAAGTCACCAGCATCTGGTAATAAAATACGTTTGAGGTTGTCAGTGATGAAACAAATTCAATTCCATTACAAGTACACGTAAAGATGCATAACTGATCAAGAAATCAAACCTCTTGACATGGAGGTGTTTTTGGCAGTATATAACTATGCATATAATTATTTAAGGGGAAAATCTGGAGACTATTTACCCAAAATAAAGCAGACCTTTAAAGACGTTCCATACGACCACTCAGTCCTCATCTACATAAGGGTCTATGTGAGTTAAACTTTATTTGTACCCCTTTGATAGATCTGAACATGTCGATAATGTCTCGTATTGAAATGTGTTCAAATACAATGCTAGCAGATTGTTTTAAAATGATCTGAATTTGTTGCGAGTTGAATGTGGGCATATGAGATTTCAGAGTATTCCAAGCGCACGATCCACCTCATCGACCTTGACAGAGCTTCAGAGGTTATATCCAATATTTGGCATTCACCAGAGGAGGGGACGTCTTCCCAAAAGACTCCTGTCGAGGACATTTAATTGGTGTTTGGTAGCATGGACTAGGTCTTGTTTTGCTGCTCTTTCAACATATTGATTGTGGCGTTGGAGCAGATGGTCACTTTCTAGTCGCCCATTGATGGCGACCAATAGATCAAAAGGGCGTGTAACTCACACACCTAACATACGGAAGCATGGGCTATTTAAAAAAAATTGCCTCGGATTTGTCCATTGCCCAGACTTCAAGAACAGGGACTGGTGAGACAAAAAAAGCTGTTTGTAGTTAAACCTTTGTGATATAGTTCCAGCAATTTCAGGAACCCAAAGTATTCAAATCTGCTAAATGAACAATGAATGAAGCGACAACTCAGTGTCAAGTGTCTAGTCCCTACTCAAAAATGAGCAGTCCATCACACTGAGCTCAACAACAATGTGTCTGATGCGGATCATGGACTTTAGTTGGAAAAACCGGCATATAAAGTCACAGACCACAATAATGGGTTGGATTATTTTACATCCACATTCCACCTCCTGTTCCGTCCAAATTAGTCCAAATTACTGTTTTAGAACGTTGCTCCTTCCAGAAATTCTTTGTTCATTATATCCTACATTTGCAAAACATTGATACGAATTTCTACTCTAGATTCCAATAGTCACTGTTGATAATGGTGGTGAAAGTGAGCCTTACCCGTACAACTCTACTTTTCGAACTAGCATCCATGCAGACCATACAATAGGTACTATACCGTTGGGAGTCTGTGGAAATAGTCTGACCATAAACAATACAATGTCTTTCCATTATGTTACTACTCTATGGTCACACACTAAGCAACAAAAAGACGCCAAACGATCAAGTTTTGTAACACTTTACAAAACCATTTAACTAGCAATGTTCTAAATGAAAATGTGACCAATACTTAGACTATTATGAATTGAATCCAAAATATGATGGAAACGTTTAATTGAAGTTCAAAAGAATGAAAAATTCTTTAAATAATTCACAATAGTTCAAAATTTATATTAAAATCCAATGAGTACTATTTATTTCCACTGAATAATCCAAACAAATGCTTTACCTGTCAAATAATATCTAAATACTACAACACAAATATCTCTTCAGACTTGATGTTATAACAGAGGAGACAAGAAATAAGAATAAAAAACTGTCCAGTCCTAATTACTTATATACAGACGAGAAGCCAAAGCACGCATGTCATCATTACTACCTACGTGACAAATCGAAACTTTCCAACATCGTAAAATAATTCACATAATTTAACCCATGCTGTGGAAGTTACTTAAATTCTTCTAAGGTACCACTTGATTGACCTCTCCAATGGAATAAACCCTAAAGTCGTAAACATATTTATTAATAATTATATTATTAGTTATCATCGACACGTACGTAAGCATCTATTTATAGATCCTATGCAATTTTACATTCTTTAATAGCTTAAAATAGAACCTACACACGTACGCCAAATAAAGCTATAGACAATCACTACAATTTGGTGTCATAAATAAAAGTTATTGATATACAAAACAATTGACAATGGAGTAGATGTTATTTCATGCACCGTCATAACACGATAATCTTAATGAATGAAAGAAAATCATTGGACCCCTAGGGCCATTTACTAAAGGTACATGAAAAGCAACAAAGAAAAGCGAAATCCACCAGCGTATTAAACAAGTCAAGACGTTATAGAAACTCTCTGACTGACATTCATTCCATGCAATAAATCGACTCCTAAAAATATATACCACATATGCATGAGAGAAAGGCATATTATATCGAAATTTTTAAGAAAATTAGGTGTCATCCTTGAGGAGCTGACTGAGATCTATCACCAACTTGAGATTTCTATTCCCTCAGGGCACTAGAAAAAGCTTGCAATAATACCATAAACTGCCCATGAGTCAAGTAACGAGCAGATCATCCGTAAAGTATCTGCCTTCTCTGGATTTGATGGAACAGGAAAAAGGATAATGAAATTGAAAGAGGGCTGGTGGATAAATGATACCCTGAGCAACTCCAAAAACATTCGATTGCTTATTTGTCTGCATTAAAAGGTCAAGATATTGTAACTAAAAATGAAAAAGTATGTCGCCAAGAGGCAGATAACTGGTGGATAGTAGGTGTGACAATTCATCAGGCAGTTTTTGAGAAGAAAGTTTTCTCTATGTTGCTGTCGTTAATTGACTCCAACAGCCTAAGGCCTATTGCTACCAGATGATTGATAGAGGCCGAACGTGCTGCATGGGCAGTGCTTCGTCTACTCAGCTGATGATGATGATAATCTCGCTGGCATGATTGAGACTTATTTGGTTCAACATGCTTCACCTATAACAATGAGTTGACATCGACCCTATTAAATCAAAACATTATTTACCTGCAATCTATGCCACAGCATGCAGTATTAGTTTTTCAGATATTAGTAACATAAGTACATAAAATGGACTTTATTTAAATTGCGTATTGTCCAGTAGTTAAGCACTTCTGCGTAGAAGGAACAAAACAAAAATATTTAGTTTAGTAGTTTCTGCAATATTCAACTGATCCAATATAATGCATTCTTGGTCCATCTTGAGCTATATGTTGAACCTCATTACATAACATGAGGCTGCTGCTCGATTCCGGTCTAATCTGGCTTATCTCCCTTTGACCATAAGAAATTCAACAACTCATTGCTAAGCAAGACTGACTGGTCTGAAGCTCTCATTCAATGTAATATGATATTTTCGTCATGTTCTATACAAATTCTATGCAAGTGTCAGGACATTTACTTGCCTGGCAAAGTTTTCAGTTTGACTATGGTTGCAGGACAAAGGATTTTTCCACACATGCATCCGTTGCTTGAAATTTGTTAAACAATTGATGTAAGAAAGTGTTTTTATTTTTAAAAATTGTGGAAGCTACAACCAAACATTTAAAGACCCAACAAACGATTATTCTGTGGAATCAACATGATCATCTTCCCAGATCAACAAATGTATTAGCAATGAAGATATCACAATTAACAAATCCAAATAATGTACACCCATAAATAATAATAATAATAATAATAATAATAACAACAACAGCAATGAGAAAGATATTTAATCCATAAATGACAATTTCGTTCTTCTGTTAACAATGGATATTTACCATTGTGCTATAACAAATGTATAAGTTTCAACTAACAGCAGAATCACAAGCTAAGATATATCACATGTAGTTACACAAGATTAAATATATCCTGTATTTTTGTTTGAAAAGAACATTTTCGTTTTACTGTATACCATTAATGTTGACCTACATCCGGACCTTTGTTCAAAGTAAGTGACAACCACGTAATAAGGTTTCATTTTTGTTTTTAAAAAAGTGGCTGTTGTCAAGGTCAAGATGGGACTAGTGATAAAGTAAACAACTCTTTATTCTTCAAGTAGAAATGATTGGTTTCCGTCAGGGTCATGTTAAGAGTACGTATATAAACGATCACGTGATTCCTTCCCTCCTAACGTGATTCGCAGTTTGGAGATATTTTAAACTGCGTAGTTGAAGAATACGATATAATCTTTGTTTCAGTGAAATATATTTGTGAGCGTTTACAAAAGAGTATTAAGTCATTTTCTATTGTTGTAGCCAAGTTTGTAAATCCATGTTAACAATATTTCAATTTATTTGGATTTTAAAGGATTAATTCGTATCTCTGGACATATTTGATGTGAACATACAAATGTCTTGGATAAAGATCGTGTATCAAAATCTTAATCGGATTTCCAAACCTGAGTGTTAAATCTTGTGTTTATACAAAGATCTATAAACACAAAACAGACTTCAGCATTGGTCAGGCAGTTTTTGAGAATAAATTATTTGTTAAATTTTAGAATGCTTGTTGTTTTCATTCTTTCGTTGTTACCGTTTATTATATCTTAATTAATTTTATTTAAACGTTTGTGTGCAAGGTAATAAAAATTGCCAAACATTTACAAGGTTTTCCAACAAATACAAGATCAAACAGATCAGACATCGTCCTGGGAATGCTAGGATGAACATCAGTGCAGTCCGAAATTGATAGAAGAAAATTGATGTTTTTACATAGATTGTGTTTGATGCCTAACAATGTACATACTAAACGCGTGTTTAACGTTGCGTTATTTCACTTCATTTTGAGCGGATGCATATCAAGCTACGGGTTAATTTCAAATTTATATTATACCTTAAAGAAGTTTGACTTGCTCGGGTATCTAACTGATTATCTGTATCATTCTGAAAATCCAGATAAACAAATTTGGAAAGAAATTGTTAGGTTAAAAATTGTTGGTCTTGAAAATAGCCTCTGGAGAGTTCGTATGTCTAATCAAGCAGATTTTGATAGATTCTCTTCGATACATGAATACTTACGACCTGCCTCAGTGTGGCAGTTGGCTAAAACCAGACAACACGCTAAGGTATGTACATATGTAGCTAAACTATGGGCTGCTGTTCCTCAAACACAGCTCGATATGTATATTAGATGTGGGAGTGTTTATACAGACTTGATACTTCATTGTTGTGTTAGTTGTCCTTACATGTCGAATTTTAGAAACTCCTTCTGGGAATTTCCTTACGGATAGGTTTCCACTGAGCCTGCACATTATGTTATCTAATGCCGAAGATGAGCTGCAATTATAATATCTTCTAGGCAAAAGGTTGTCATCATGGGTAATCGACAACGAAAACTCCAAGCTATTCGTCTTGTATGCAGCATACTTTGTTTGCAGTGTGAAGCTATCTTCTGCAAATAAGGTACATAAACTCGCAACTTACACAGTTGAAGAACACTGTGACTGATATAGTGTAAGAATGTGTAAATGATTATTATTATTATTCGATTTGTCGTTCTTTTTTTTGTTGTCTTTTTTTTTAAATATTTATTTATTGTTTAATACTTACTTAATTATTGTATTCAGATGATTTATTCTTATATCATGTAATCTTCCATGGAAGGAAATAAAGATGATGATGAGATATATGATCTGTACTATTGCTAGTGGTATATGCCCAATAACACAAATGTGTCAACAAAATGCAGCATGCCATTTGGACGTTCTTGGAAAACACTTAAATAAAATCAAAAATCAGCCACCTGCTGGGTGCACATTTATAGGTACTCAGCCTTATGAAGATCATCTGCTTACTGAAATTGAAAGCTATAGACCTGCAGTAAAAAGTGAAGCACTTGTCTTGTGAATTTGGAACAGTGCCTTTTCTGTCATCCATATTTTCACTTTTATTATCCCTTGAGAATAATTGAAATTAGAAAAATGGTCTAAAGAAATGCATCCGGAAGATATTGACAGAGCGGTCTGACACTGGTTCACATGATGTAATGAAAAATAGCATTGCTTAATTTGCAAATATTGTTTGAAAAAACTCTAACATATAACTATTATGTTGCCAAGTGTTGGTATTCATACATATTAGAAATTGGATTAAACATTGATTTTGATAACATCAAATCTTATTTATACAAAATAAGCTCACAAACAACATTTTCTTTAGGTACACTGGATAGAGAAGCAAATAAAATCAAAAAAATCCATCTACATGTATTTCCATTTTTACCTTTAATAGAGCAGTTTCAATGCTGTGTCAAAATAGTCATAAAAATATGGCCCCTTTGGGCATTTTAAATCCGAGTCAGAACAAATGATTTTCTTGAAGCGATTTGGTTGTTAGCATGCTGGATTCCCGACTGAAAGGGTGCGCGTTCAAATCCTACCATTATAATGTCATGTGTGAGCTACCGTCATGTGTCCTTATGCAACGCACTTTACACTAATTGACTAAACAAGAATATAACTTGTGTTGTGCGGTAAAGCTTCAACCAATCCAAACATGTCTCAAAGCTTACCTTAAGCAGTATCTGTGTAATTATAAGGAATTCTCCATTTGTATACACGTGTGATGTCTTTACCACACAATATGCTTTTACATCACTGATTCCCATGTCCGAAGTCCGTATCATATTATCGACAACTTTGATAAGAAAATATTTGGAGATCAAAAATGTAGCAAGTTGATTACTCACAACCTCCACGCAGAGTTAATCCTGTTACATACAGAGCCATGCAATAATCTCCTGGCTTGTAGACATTCTCGTAATACCCTGAAAATAAATGGGAAATCAAGGTAAAGTCTTTCATAAGTAATTTAAATTTACATGAAATATTATTTACATTTTGCAGTATCAGTTGTTAATTTATATCATTTGTGTGCAAGGTAATAAAAATTGCCAAACATTTACAGACTTTATATATATATATATATATAAAGGAATGATTCCATCAGTAAAATTTTGGAATAACAATCCTTAGAGTAGTGAACTTTCATCGTAAAATATTCGGGGATCATTTATAATACAGATGACATATGTTTATAATACCCTAACCCTCATCATTTGTATTTAGTTTTCCTTGCAATTTATTGCTAGATGCTGCTTTATTGCATATTAAAAAGCTAATATTACAAGGGTATGTGTATAAGGTAAGGAAAACTTCAATGATTTCACTGTGTTGCCTTATTTTGTTCAGGTAGCAGTGGTTGCTGTTTTCTTCATAAAAACAAAAGACAACTACTTTTCATGACAAGTCTCTAGCATCAGAGTGAATACATGTAGAAAACGCATTTATCTGTTTTTATCTATCATAATAGAAAGTTAGTTTACCTTTAAATATTTTTCATTAGAAAAAAGGTGCTCTGTGATGTTATGCCATTGTTAGCTTCACAGCAAGTTAAAGATCTATCCGATTATAAAGTACTGAAGACTTTTGCAATGTATTTGACGGACATAAACAATTGTTCTAAATAAGTAATAAATATCCCATGATATGAACATGGAAGGCTGACTTGTCACTTGTTTAGGTCCCACCACTCCACAGATGTTGGGCAACCTGAATGCATGTGTGTGTGTGTGTCTGGTGCGTGCGTGCGTGCGTACGTACGTACGTACGTACGTACGTACGTATGTATGTATGTATGTATGTATGTATGTATGTATGTATGTATGTATGTATGTATGTATGTATGTATGTATGTATCTATGTATGTATCTATGTATGTATGTTGGTAGATAGGTATGTACGTGTGTACAACGTTCTCTGTAAGCTGCGCGCGTGCGCGCGCCCGCAGCTGCTCAGGCATCCCCGCGCAGCTGAATTGTCAATTTTTGTTCAGTGCAACGTTAAATTTTGCTCGTCTCCGTAATGCTTGCGCAGTACAGCGAGCACTGCGCGCACATCTACCATTCGCTTAGAGGGAACGTTGCGTGTTTACTGTATCACAAGATCCTCACTTTTTCAAACCACAAGGATAAATTACTCAGAAATTGTGAAGATGTATTATTCACACAGTATAATGAATTATCGGTAAGCTGTGTTATTCATTTATTATGCAATTTACATGTTCAAACCTGTCTTCCACTATTTCTTCTATGAAATTAGAAAAATAGTCTCTAAAAATATCTGATTACTTAAACGCGGTTCATTGTTAGAATTAATTGCTCCACTGGACCATGAAAAACGACCTGTTAAAGATATATCATCAGGATTATTCCTGAATTTAAAAAATAAACATAAAGTTTAGGATCCACAAGTTGGAAAACATTATCGTTAAATAAAAATTGCAAGTTCCCAGTCAAATTAAGTATTTATGTCTCTTAAATAAATGAACGTCACCGTCAAATAATATGTTGTATAATTTCTTCAAAATAAAGCTAAAGAATAAAAGACGTTTATACAGTATAATACAGTCTGACATTTAAATAGCGTAATACAGCCTGACATTTCAAGAGCACAATACAGCTTGACATTTAAATAGCGTAATACAAAGTGACATTTAAATACCATTATACAGCGTGACATAAAGAATCTGTATTGGAGTTTGGACCGAGACAAGGAAATCTCAGTCAAGGAGGTAATATTATTTGTCTCCCCGGGAGGCTTGCCCGAGTGCGATACATATTATGTAACCCCCTGGACTGGAATATCCTTGTCTCGGTTCAAACTTCAACGTAAATTATTTTTCTCACCCTTTATTTTCCTTTAAAGTAAAAAGAACTCTTCACTAGTGTTCAATTATCAATGTTTACGTGTGGCGCATTAATCCAAATATGTTAAAGAGGGCTCTGGTGTGACAGATGTATTTAAAGTAAACAGTTTATACGCGTGAGCAAAGAAAAATAACAACATAAAACGTTGCTTAGTAATGATGTATTGTCACATTTAATATATGGATATTATATGAAATTGAGAATAAATGATTAATTTTTTTTTAAACTGTTGCATTACATCAGTTCCAATTTTGAAGGAGAAAGAATAACCCCGTATAAAAGACCCTCCATGTATGTACACTAACGAATAACCATATGTTAAACTTTGAAGTTCACGAATTATTTGAAAATTTATTTTTCTGTCTTGGAAATATGGCAAGTGATGCAGTGAAATATGCTTATGTATTAGTGTGGCTTCTGATAAAAGATTCCTTCTGGCTGGTAAGTACATTATTTGCCAATAAATATTACAAGTAAATTTTTTAATCAATTGGGGCACAGTGGAGATGCTTAACAAAACTAGAATAAAGCTAACTTTCACTAATTGCTAAGAGAGTTGGGAGGCTATGAAGTGTATAGTTCTATAGTCTATGTGTATGGATCAGTACCTTCTGTCATAGTTCATTTCACACAGCATTGACATTAAATGTAGCTATATATATATATATATATATATATATATATATATATATATATATATATATATATATGCAATGCATCCCGATTAATCTGTATGTTATGCCATATTTCTTATTATGTGATTGCTTTATTCGTAATTATAATCATTATAGTAGACAATAATTAAGGCACTAATATGATAAAGTAAATTTAAGGCTTATTAAGGTGACACATTAATAACCACCCATCCGGGCAAAGCATTAATGACGGGATAGTCCAACAAGATAATTCTACCTGCTGTTGCAAGAAGTCGGGTATGGCTCCCAAATCGGTCAAGCATATAATTGATAGAAAACTCGGAAACCTGATATTTATCATACCCAAAGTGAAATTTAAACAGCTGTAATTTCATTTGCAGCAAACGACTTTCTTGAACAGATAGTTTACAGTTCAAGTCACCAAATTGAGATATTGACAAAGTACACCTGACATTATAGGCAGTGTCCAGTGAACCCAAAGGAGTTATACTATTGTATGTCTATATAGCCATTTGCAGCACGAATAACCCAGTTGAATGTATGTTCAAATATATATTTGCTGCCTGATAAACCTATATTATTGGTACAAATATAAATCCTGTTGTGATTGCTGAATACATGTGATAAATTAGCCTTTTGAGTAATTTTCTTGTTTATTGCTACATATGTAAAAATGCAATTCACATTTTAACATCGGACGATTCTACCTCACAAATTATTTATCAGTAATGAAGCATTCCGTTTTAGAAATGCATCCCTAACCGAAGCCACCTCTCATTCACACCAACTAAACTAGCAAAAATATAACTAAAGCACTACAAGCATGTAACTTTTTTAAACAGTTAGTTGGTCCGCTCCAGCTGCTGAATGGAATTGTTAACTGCATAATCATTTCTGATTTTAATTATTCTTAACCCTGTGTACAATTTATTGAATCAGAGGAAGATAATATGTACAGTGAATTTAATAAACACTTTCGTGGAAGATAACTAAAGTACTGCAAACAATTAAAAACAAAGTCGGTGAGAGTCATTTGGTAACTTTTCATAGCTGCAACTGGTGCAGTCCTTTAATCACTAACTCGGCCGTTCAGCTTGAATCTTCAATAACTATTTTCTCCTTTTATTAAAAATATAGATTTATAGAAGTAATAATATGAAAATTCACTTATTCCAACAAAAAATAAACTTTCATATTAATCAGATCCGTACTTAGCGACCAAATTAATTCCCAAATTAACTCCGGCAACTTCTAATTATTGGCAGCTATAACTAGATGCTGTCAATATCATAACATTTTGCGCGAATGCTAATTATCCTTTTCTTAATACTAATTATTTTAAATAAACAGTTAATTTACCGCCAATAATCTTGCAATAGGTAATTGTGCATCAATTTACATGGTAGCCCTAAAAAGTCAATTTTTTATTATACTTTGATCTCGCGCTTACCGAGTGATGAACATGGATCTTTCCCTGTTCTCGGTGCTTTCTCGGTAAGTGTATCGTGAGCAGTTAAATACCACAGTACCCGACCGAGCCGCGTATACATGTACATTGATGTCAGTATCATAACGTCTTACTTCCTGGTCTTTGCAGGTAAGCTACATTTCATAGCAAAGCGTGATGAGCTCGCAAATGTCGCTGTTAGAAGGAAAAAATAAAAGGCCAAGGGTTCTAGAACACCTGCTGTCTACTGACGTATATTATCTGTATTAATCCACTGAAGTAAAAATACTGTTTTAAGTACATCTTATGTTTCCCTATAAGTCGAGGCGATTTATTATATTTAAATTTAAATTGATCATGAAAAGTAGGGGTTGTGTTATAGTACAGTATACTAACAATCTGATAAATCTCGACGTATTTTGGGATTTTTTAAAATACATTTTAGTACTTACAAATAACTGGAAATTCAAATATTCTTATAATGTCAAGCTACTATTCACATCCAGAAATACAAATTTGGCGTTTACTACTGAGTCTATTTCTTCTATTTTTGTGTAAATCCAAATCTTTCCATATTTGTGTAAATCCGAATATTTCCATTTTTGTGTAAATCCGAATATTTCCATTTTTGTGTAAATCTGAATGTTTCCATATTTGTATTATATTTTTTGTTTTGGTAAATATCTATCTATCTATCTATCTATCTATCTATCTATCTATCTATCTATCTATCTATCCATTCATCCATCCATTCCTGGCCGAGTCATATCAAAGACTTGACGCTCAGCATTAAGAGGTTAGTGTTAGGTCTGGTCGGCCTGGTGTCAAGATAAGGTGACTGGGTGGGACATCATGCTACATGTCTGCGGCCCCAGTGCTTGACATCACTATAAACTGCCTCACTGCAGACATCGTAGCGATATAACTGCAAAATTGTTAAAGCTACGTGAAAAATCCTAATCAAACAAACAAACTATCTATCTATCTATCTATCTATCTATCTATCTATCTATCTATCTATCTATCTATCTATCTATCTATCTATCCGTCCGTCCGTCCGTCCATCACTTGAATTATTTTAGATGTCTATTTATTTCAGACTGAAACTGTACCTAGACACTAAATAGTGGTTGTATTATGATTTTAAATATCACCCTAATAGCATAGTTGGCTGTATAGGGTCTATGAGGAAAATGCATCAATGTTTTAACAATCACCCTGGGCACGTATAGTTTCAATGGTAATTTAACATGGAAACTATTGGATCTATATAGCGACAGGGAAAGTTGTGTGATTGTATAGGGACAATATGAATGGATGGGGTGAGGTGAAGATTGGTAACAATGTTGCAACAATTATACAACTATGGTAGGAACAGGCATGGAATAGAGATACAGTATACTCTCAAATATACATCAAGTGATAGAACACATACAATATACTACATAAAGCTACTTGGGCAAACATTTCACATTCGTTTGTAGTTTGAGGGCAAAAAAAAGCAAATATTTTCGTGACCTATGAGTTGCCCAGAAAAGGGCCTTTGAGTTTTACGTTAACATTATTACGTTAACAAAGAGGGCATCTCACGGATCTTCTTCTCTTCCTTAAACGTCGTCTAACTTTTGGCCCGGAGATACGGATTCTCTTCAAACAGCCTTGCCTCTTCACACATATCCTTCTTTTCCAAAGGACTGTGTCAGTCATTCGAGTGATTGTCCATGATGATCGGACATACATGGACAATCACTCGAGGGCAGACGATGCTATGTTTGTCCACATCTTGTGACGAGAACAGGTGAAGGAATGCAGTGAACTGCGGTTATTATAGTGGAAGAGTGGATCGAAACGGATTAAGATCTTTCACCAATCCAAAACAAGCGTTACAAAATTTAGTCACAGTTCGGAGTATGTCTTCCAATACGAAGAGAGTGGTCTGTGACGTCACATTGTATATATGGGTGCGCTAACGTCTGTGCGCTGTGAATCAATGCGACAGTTTTTATCGTTGCGGAAACTAAGAAGACAATGAATTGGGATGCACCGGCCGTGGAGACGAGAAGCCATTACATAGCAGTGGATACCAAACACACTTTTACTTACAGAAGAAACCGATTTTAATTGGGATTTAGTGGATTTTCCCTCTTTATCGCAAGAATTTGTTCCGGTACCAGTACACTCGCCACCTTCTTCTTCACCACACGTCCGGATTTTAAACAGAGACAGAAGGAAGAATTGGAGAAATTTTTACAATAACAGAAAGAATCAGAACAAGCTTTTCTCATTCAACAGCAGGAAGAAGAAGCAAGAAGGAAATGACAGAAAGAAGAAGAAGCAGTAAAGAAACAAGGTTTAGGAGAGGAGGACAGTAGAAGTCAAATGGTAAAGGGTACTCTTAGACATTAAGACTTCTTTAAGTGAAAAAGACCTTCCCGAGACAAGCCGCCCAACCCTGTTACTACGCGGTAGATACAAAAACCAGTGCAGATGTACAGTAGGCCTTGACCTTGGAAAAGGCTTAAGCAACGCCTGTGCAAGGCATTTTGGCGCCCTAGGCGAGATCAGATATATGGCGCCCCCTTCCACTCACGCCCTCCCCCACCCGCCCATCATGAAATAAACCCTTAGCCCAGCGCCCTAGGCGATTGCCTAGTTCGCCTAGCGGAAGCGCCGGCCCTGGGCTTAGGACAGTTAAAGCTGATTTAGTCCCGTTCCTGAGTTTTTTTTTTAAATTTTATTCAGAAAACAAACACCTAACGGTCATTTTAAGAGCCACTCACTTCTTTCGAAAAAAGAGAATGTATTCATTTTGCACAAATCAATTAAGACTTAAAATCCCTTTTTGTTACCCAATGATGTACGTGTACGAGTGTATGTCCTTTTATAAACAAAATCAAAACTAAGAGACACAAGTTTTTCTGTCTGGTCTATTCTGGTACAAATGTTAGAATTAAATATCACAACACAACACAACACAACACAACTTTATCAAGTTCATAGATTTCTTCTGTTTTGTTGTTGTTCTGTTTCTTCACTGTCAAAGGTGTTTTCGTTTTCTTCTTCCTCATTTTCGTCTCGTCTTCATTTCTTGTCTTTCTGAACGTGTCGGGGTTCTTCCATTGGTGAGGGTACCTCATCTTTTATCTGTTCAGAATCCCTCTGACCCTCTCCTGCACCTGTTGTTTCTCAGGGCAGTTTGCAGACCAATGTCCTTTTCTCTTTACAGTGATAACAGGCATCTTGACTTTTGTCTCTTCTGGCACGTGTTTTTTTTTCACGGTCTGGACATTCTATAGCCCAATATATTTTCTTCTTACATATATAGCAAGCATTTTGACTTTTATCTCGAATGGAGGAGGAGTGGTCCGTTGGCTTGTCTGAAAAGACTGTTGTATGATAAAACCGCAAAGCTCTGATCAGACGTTTAACTCGTGTAATCTCTTCCAATGTTCTCTTGTCAGTTTGAGAGTTAAAGGAATACTGAAAGTTTAGACACTAACCCGTTATATATACACTTGTCGGAGATGATAATATGTGGGCCATGACCTTTAAACTGTAGTCTATTGACTTTTTTGCAGTCAAGATGAAACAATCGCATCATTTTGTGGAGAAAGGAGAAAACAATAAGAGACATAAACGTGATATATCGCCTCGCACAGTAGCTGAAGTCTTGACTCAGATTCATGCCTGTGACTTTGAAGATGTCATGAGTGAGACCGAATCTAGACCCAGAAAATCGACGTCCAAGCAAAGTTCACCAGTACACCCGCAAAAGTACTACTACATTCAAGAGACGAAAAAGCTCTCCTCTCGAAAATTTAGAACTACAGCTTACACGTACGCGGTGAGGTTTAAAGATTTGAGCATGCAGAGGTGTTCATTACTGAGGTGTGGGATTCTTTGTTAACTACACTGAAACAGCAATGTCAAGCCATAAAGGCTATCGTTTAAGACTTTCCATTCATCATGATAATCTGAAGTCTCCCGTTTGGATTGAATTAACGGCCCAGCAGAATTGGCATTTTCTAAAGTCATCGACAAGATTCAACACGTGCAACAATCAAATGACAAGTTGCACATGACCTATGGAAAAGCGACATGGTTCATAACCCACGTTTATCTTCCCCAAGCGATAGGAGGCAGAAAGGTTTTAATGGTGAACAACCTTCGCAGCACCAAGAGTAGCCTTATCCAAATTAACAACCCTCAAGCCCGTGTTATCGTGGTGGGACGAACGTATGCCAACAAGAACGACACGACGGAATGGAAAAGAACCTGCGAGAACATTCAACAAATGGACCTAGTCAAGCCATGATGAGAAGCAGAACTCCTGTTACAGCAAGTGAGGCTATCCAAGCACACGCCCTGTGGCATTCCTGAAATGCAAAAATCGCAAGACGTCTTCGCTCCACGTTACGCCTTCAAAGTGCACCCTCAAGTAGTGCGTGGACCTCCGTTGTTTTGAAGCAATGATTTTTTTAACAGACGGGATATATATTCACTTCTATCATCACAATGTACATTTCGATGACATTACCAGTATTGTCTCATTCCTGGGATACAGTTTAATTGATAGAAATGTTGAATATGGTTATAACAATCGAGAGCAACTCAATCACTGTGGATCGAAATGCTCATGATGTTTGGCTTCTCAACTCTGTCCGGATGAATGACAAGAACGAGTACATTTCCCAGCTTGTCAGCGCACTTTTGTCAGCCCTACATGTTACCAACAACATTTGAAGACGCAAGGTTCACTTCAAAAAAGGGCTTGTCAACTATTTAGATTGTATCTTACTTGTGGACTAGTCATATGTAATAATAACGCCAATTAGCACGTATGTTCAGGAAAGAAACGATGTCACATGTGTTACCAATCTGTGGACTTGCAACACGAATGCTTCATTTAAAAATACAAGCCCCAGTAACTAGATGTCCAGACGAAAGGCGATTTTATCTTTTTTCGATTTCGAAGAAGGAATCGATCCTCTGAAAGAAGCCTGTAACAATGCCAAAACGTGTTACTCAGTGTACCGAAAACGATTCATGCCTGACAACACCATGGCTGTCATCAGCCCACAAACGACGAACTTTGTCAAACGTCAATAATCGGTCAAAGCCCTACACTGGTTACACTACTTGTGCGACAAGGAAGACAAATGGATCCAACACGCCTGCAACGGAGGAGGCGAAAAGACCATCGGAACGTAATCGGTGGACGGCTGGGACTTAGAAAACCCTCAAATCGTGCACGAGTTTAATGGATGCTTATTTCACAAATGTCCTCCCTGCTACCCGCAACGTGACAGTAAAATTCAGCTTTCACAACGGATTATGGAAGGCTTCTGCGGTGTCACTTGTCAGCTTCGCTTGAAGTTAGAACAGCAAAGATACCAAGTGGTGAAAATGTGAGAACACGAGTTCGATTACCGTTTGAAAAACTTCATTTGTAATTTGGTCCATGTAAGAGATGCAAAGGATGGTTCTGTAGCATCTCATTTCAAGGGCCTGGATTCTTCGTTGTAATTCTGCTGTCAGGGTCCATGTCTCACATGACTACAATGAGACTGAGATGGCTAGAGCTCCAATAGTCTGATTTTAGTTTTCAGACAGATATTCTTGTCTCTCCAGATGGGTCTTAGCTTTGACATAGCTGCCGTTGTCTGTGCTGCTCGTGACGAAATTTCTGCTCTTAATCCCTCTTCGGTGATTATAGAACCAATATATTTGAACTGGCCCACTGTTTCTAGTTTCTGTCTTCTGACTTTAATCTTGTCATAGGTTTGTTTACCACTATTTGTCATCAGCTTTGTCTTCTCTGTGTTTATCTTCTTGTCAAATCTGGAAGATGTTTCATCCAGGTTCTTCACTGAAGTGGCTCGTATTCACTGCCTGCCAGCCCATCAATGTCGTCTGCAAAACGGAGGTTGGTGATGTCACGCCCTCCAATGCTGACTGTCCCAGATTGGTTTTTCAGGGCTCTAAGTAGATGTTGAAAAGCGTGGATCACAGGAGACAGGCCTTGCCGTACTCCAACTGTTGTCTTGAACTAGTCCCCACAGAACCTTGAGCAATTACTGCACTGGTAGCCTTCGCGTACAGCTGTATAATGGTATTGGTCAACATTTGGCCCATGTTGAACGTTTTCATTGTGGCCTACAATGCCTCATGCCACACTCTGTCAAAAGCCTTTTTGAAATCCATGAACACATGATAGATGTCTTGTTGATATTGCGAGTACTTTTCACACAGAACCCTAAGATTGAATATTTGTTCTGTTGTGCTTCGTCCACTCCGGAACCCTGAATGTTCTTCAGCGATTATTTCTTCTGCTTGTGGGTTCAGGTTGTTCAAGATGACCTTCAGCATCACCTTACTAGCATGGCTGATCAAAATGATAGTTCTGTAATTTTGGCTCAGTTAAATATTGCCGTTTGGGGGGAGTGTCATAATTAGTGGCTGGGTCCACTTTGATGTCCATTCGAATATCTGCCAGATCTCGTTGCAGATCTTTATTAGTAGATTTATCACTGATTCCCCACCATTCTTCATTAGTTCAGCTGGGATGTTGTCTACTCCTGCTGCCTTTCCATTCTTCAGTGCTCTTATTGCTGACTCCACCTCTTCTTTGAGAATTGGGAAATCATCATCATTTGTGTTGTTTGGAACTTCAAGGATTTCTCAGTCATCTGTAGGCTAATGGTTGTAGAGTTCTTTACAATACTCAGTCCATCTTTCTGCAATGTCACTTGCTTTTGCGAGGCTTTGTCCATTTTGTCTTTAATGGTACTGAGTCTTATTTGCTTCTGTTTGGCGTTGTCTTGCACAATTTGGAATGCTTGCTTGGTAAGGTAATTTAAATGTGATATACCCTGTTGGGAATGGCTACCAGATGGTGTTACCATGTTGTAACTGTGAAGTCTAATTTTTCAAAGGCAATGGGTGATGAACCTACACGTCAACATCACAAGTGTCTAAAATGAGCAAGGGATAGTGATATTAATTCCACATGGGACCCATCAAGATCAGCACGCAAGGAAACTGTGAGGTCAGTGGTTAAACCATGGACCATGTGAGTAGAAATTTGTAAGTTCCATTCCCAAGATGCGATCAGCCTTAATCCTCATTAATTTGCTAAATGTGGTGAAATCTGGTCAGAGGGAAAGCATCGTCGGTTTCAAAACAGGGGCCACCGAACAAAACGGCAAACAGTCCAAAATGTGTCATTATACTGATAGAAACCCATTGCGTGAGCGATAAACATGACATCAAACTATATTGGTTAGAGATTGGTAATTTGTTCCAAAAAGGATTCAAAACCACGTAGCGAAGCAATGCTTAACACCAAAATACCATATATATATATATATATATATATATATATATATATATATATATATATATATATATATATATATATATATATATATATATGTCAGGGAAAGAGCTCACATTAAACTGACTTTTAAGTTCAAAACGCATCTCAGTCATCGACTCATACGAAACGCTAATATGATATAATAAAAAATAACTCCAAGTCATCCTATTGTAAATTCAAATACAATATACCTGTCTGTTATGAGCTTTAAGTTCAAAAGGCACCTCAGTCATCGACTCATACGAAACGCTAATATGATATAATTAAAAAAAAACCGCTAATTCATCCTGTTGTAAATTCAAATGCAATATACCTGTCTGTTATGAGCTTGAAGCTTTAAAGAGCTGATTACCCTATACGCCTATATATAACTCATGACTAGCTCGAAACAGGGAAGACCATGATATGCCGTCACAGAAATATCGAGTCGCTCAGGGTCAATGGTGTCTGATTTCAAATTTCAATCTTATGTACAAGAAGGTACATACACTATGGGTCTGAGTATGTTACACAATAACGTTTGGAAGCATGATGTAAGCGTATATTGATGTTTACCCGTTGATATTTATTCGAGGTCACGCACTCTCTGCTGCTATACAAACATTTTATCAAGACCGACACGATATCGTGATCAGGGGTCATGAAAATTTATCGTTATAAATCCGTTTGGGGTAGTTTGTGCACGTGAGAAAAAGTTTTAAACTTAATAATGTTTATATCTCCACTGCAGAAAGATGAATATTTCTCAGTGTGTGTGTGTGTGTGTGTGTGTGTGTGTGTGTGTGTGTCAACTCCGTTAAACACAGGTAAAATATTACAGTTGTCTCTAATCACTTTAGGTATTTGTGTGTACCGTTGAATAACAAATCACTTCCGTGTTTTTATGTTTGCCTCTAGAAAATATTCTTGCCGGATTTTATTGTTTATCCAGCATTATTACATCGTCGTATACATCAAAATTATTAATAAATTTATCAGTATCTACAGATTGCGCCTCATCAATATCAGTATCAAAATTAATCTTTATTTATCGTCCTTAAGTACATCGTAGCATCGCTGATTATCCACAGACGCAGCAACCAAATACAACTTGTCCCATTTTAACCATCTCTTTATTAAGTTAAGTTGCAGTTGCGTTTTACATCTCCCAGATGGACCTATTATGATCATCCGGATATAATTTGGTAGCCCTGCATGGTGATTAACCCGTTCGCGTTTTCTTGTCGCCGAAAACTCAATTATATCCATGATGTATAATAAATAATATGGATTTATATTGTGTTAAATTGCAGGACGCGAACCCCCACAAATGGTTTAACAACTATTACCAAAATCAATTAACAGATTAGCACTTAAATTAAGTGAGAACAACGTAAAACAAATAAAATAACATAATGGTACAGGTAATTCTGAAAATATTTCCTTATGAATCTGAAATAATTGCTAATGAACTGTATCACGAACTATCTTTCTACTTGCCAATATCATATCGTTTGGTCTCCATTTATCCCAAAAATCGTTTATTGAAATTTCTGAAACTATTTCGCGCATTTTTTCACATTGAATTTTATTAGGTTGAAGTCTGATTAATTTCTTAAACTCTCTCAATTTTGGATCAAGCGCTCTAAGATCATCAGTTATCTCCTCGTAATAATCTACAAAATCCTTCGGCCAATGATGTGGAGAGAATCCAACAAATGATGATGTTTGATCGTGATCGCTACGAATTATCACAGCTGTATTCTTTAGCAATAACCAATCAAGAAACATTTTTAATATATATCTAGCGACACTGTGCATATTTCATCCCAAATTATTATTCCAGGTATATAATTCTGGCCCATTCGATCAGAAGTCCATTTATCGCCCTTCTATCGAAAAAGCTGTGAAAAGTACATTTTATGGCAAAACGAGAGAGAGAGAGAGAGAGAGAGAGAGAGAGAGAGAGAGAGAGAGAGAGGGAGATAGAGAGATAGAGAGAGACAGACAGACAGACGTATCAATAACATAAGTCGTTGGTAACGTTATGTTATTGAAATTTTTTGCTTCATGATAAATTAAATTAGTGGGTATAATATTTATTGCAGGGGCTTCTTCAAGTTGGAAGCTTATTCTCTTTAATTGTTTTTCAAAAGTTCCTAAGCATTCATATTTTACCCTCCCTCTTTTAAACTTCTTTGTAACTCATCTGACCTACGTAGTATATAATAATTTATATTTAGATTTCGTCACTATCGCTTTCCAGCAAATCTTATTATTGCACCGTGTAAAACTTATATTTATGTCAAAACTGTACTCAATTTTACAATGTCATCAGATTCAAAAGAATACAAACCATTTCCGTCCTCATTTGAAACTGGATTTCAAGAGCCAGAGCAAAAACGCTAAAAGTAACGAAAAGAGATGTGACATTTGCCATGCTTCTTTTGGCTCTGTTATTTTAAATAAAAATTAGACTAGTAACACGTGAAGTGTAACCTATTTTCTCATGTGTTCACTTTTGTCCTGTCTTTTATAGTTGAATTCCATTTTATTTTGCTGCCATTGTCTTTGCCGTCGTCTGTACATTGGTTGTTATTTGCCATCTTTATTTCTTTCCCGTATATACCGAACAATCATTTCGTCTTCAATTCAATGAAACAAAAAATTTACAATTGTATTTCGTTCCAATTTATAGTTCATAATATAAATAATAGGATTGATAATAATTCTCGTTTTGCACATTTTTGTAGTGACAAAAGTATAATTATTATAAACAATTTTGAAAACAAAAGTAGTGTCGTCAATATTATTCACGTGCGCAGTTATCAGCATTAATTTACCATAATATATGTCAGTCAATTCGTATTATGAGTTTCCGATGTTATAAACAAAGTGTTACATTGGGAGATGTATTTTCTAAATCTATCAGACAAGTCCCACCATCTGGGTTTGAGTTGCTGATCATGTTTCATAACTTGGAAGCTGTTGAGAAACTCATCCGATAGCTATATAGAGGCTTGAAATACAGATGAGTCCGATACAAACCACAAGATACGGTAGGGATTATCCCCTGATTTGTAATTCGGAAAAATATTAGAAACCCATGCTCTAAACCATATTGGTTTGGATGATATAATGCGAAATCAGACATATGTACATTGCAGACATTCAGAAGGGGGACTTGCTCCTGCGTGATAAAAATACCGAGATTATATTGATGCTCAGCCTAATAATGGAGACTGTCACGATCTTCAACCACAACCATATATACGTATAATGGAGACTGTAAAGATCTTCAACCACAACCATATATACGTATAATGTAGACGATAAGATAAGGTTCATCCAACACAGACACAGGGTCATGTTCCTGTGATAAAGAGCTTGCTCTTGGCCCTTACCTTGGAAAGTATCACAATTCCAATGTTATGTCAATTCTCACACGAACTTGATATGAAGAGAGAAGTATGCATATATGGAGTTGGAACACTAACCCCTGGAATTTGCATACACAATGGTCCTGCCCACATGCAACTAATGAGGCAAAGCTGGGTAGGTTTTTATTGATATAATTCCTTCAGATGACACAATAATGAGTCCAACCTGTATATGGTCTTTGGCTGACACAAATTACCTTCCGATTTTAATGTATTTAGCATTTTGATTTTAGAAATGAATACAACTTTATTATGTTGACATCACTGCACCTAAATATGTCAACTATTATTTAACAGACCAAAATAAATATGATTGGTAGATCATTTAATTATGTTTTGAGCGCTTTCGATGTCAGAGTCTACGCTATCTGAAACATTCGGGTATATATTTTCCTATTAATAATAATTGTTAACTCAATAAATGTTTCATTTGCTAGAAGCATACATGCTGCATACATGGTCACCTTTCTTTCATGTTCCTTCTCACACTTCTTACCCCAAGGTACAGTCAGCTCAATGATCATAAGTTTCGTCTTAGACTCTGGACGTAGAGATGCAAGTTGCAATCAAGGCTACAACATTTATCACAGAGATCACACACATGGTTTTCAATTAGCCATATCTGTGCAACTGTTGGCGATGTCAGTAGAATCATACACTGATTGTATTGATTGATTGATTTCTTGATTTATTTTTTTATAAAGCTTCCCAATCAACGGGGAATATAAATGGCGTGTTAATGAATATTAAGAAGAAAAGTTACTTAGTATGAACGATGGTATATACATGATATAACAAGTCAAAAGGATAGCATACCACTTAGAGCAAATGTTTACTTCTTTCAGTAATTTGAAAAGGATGGACACGTTCATTGTATCATAAGGTTCCTTCATGCGATGAACATTGTAGTAACGATCGAGTGCAGGTTGCAGATAATAAGACTCTAACAAAACATTCTTAACAGTGAATGGTTCATGTTCATGAAACACACTCGGGTGGATCTTCGCCTTTGAATGTGTAGTAGTGAGTTATCTAAATTTGATAAATTCTAATTCATTTCTGCACTGACTATCTCGTCTCTACGGATGGCAAAAAGGAGCCCAGTCTCCTAAGGTTGGCTTGATCGCATGGAGTTTGTTATTGACTATGTCATTCCACGTGCCGCAGTATATATATATATGTATATATATATATATATATATATATATATATATATATATATATATATATATATATATATATATATATATGTATATATGTATATATGTATATATATATATATATATATATATATATATATCACTATGTCATTCCACGTGCCACATCGTAATATTAGGTCTAAAATCATTGATTGGTATTTTAAAATCGAATGTTTCTAGAGATAGTACCATTTTAGCAGCTCGGACTGCTTTTTCATTACTCTTAACACCAATATGGACAGGGTCACCAACATTGTAATATATTATATTGCGGATGTTAACAGCTCGATATGTTTGATAAATATATTGGTCAGTAATAATTTTTCCATTTTTCTATTGTGTAGTGAGTGAAGTACTGATAATGAGTAGGAGAAGATGATGCAATTTAAATCACCTTTGCTTCCGACATATCGTAGAGCAAAATGCCTATTGGTCTGATTTCGGCTGGAAAAATCGATGTACCATCTGGTAAGCGAACGTTTGTTTTATGTTTTTCAGCAACGAAAGCTGTATCAGCCTTTACTTCATCCTTTGATCCATCAGCGTAAATTATCGTATAGTTATTAAATCGGGTGAAGAGTTCCTGATAATGCTACAGTCTGCTCTTACTCTTGTTTGTTTTAGATCTTTTAAATCCCTATCAAATGTTATCAGGTTGATTAATAATTTTCTAACTTTCTTCTTCCGTGCTACTATTACAATGATTTTCTACGCAACAAAATCTTTTCCAAGTTGATATTGCATACATTTAAAGAGGTATAAGGGGCAGTAGTTGATATTGCATACATTTAAAGAGGTATAAGGGCAGTAGTTGATATTGCATACATTTAAAGAGGTATAAGGGCAGTAGTTGATATTGCATACATTTAAAGAGGTATAGGGGCAGTAGTTGATATTGCATACATTTAAAGAGGTATAAGGGCAGTAGTTGATATTGCATACATTTAAAGAGGTATAAGGGCAGTAGTTGATATTGCATACATTTAAAGAGGTATAAGGGCAGTAGTTGATATTGCATACATTTAAAGAGGTATAGGGGCAGTAGTTGACGGCTAATGTACTGCATTTAATGTACCTGCCTCTTAGCCACGATGCAAAAACCGAGGATCCTATAGCTGACAATAACTTATCTGAAGAGGAATTAGAACCTCCTCACAATGCAGGCTAAGATATTTTAATTAACAATTGACATTAGCATAAGGATTTATACGAGTTGCTGATCTGGTAAAAAATTAAAAGCAAATATGTTCAAACTTTATATCAAGTTATAACAGTAAAACTTGTCGAAGTTATTGTTTCCAAAAAAGAACTGCACCGAACATGTAAGTATTATCCAGAAATGTGGAAATGAGTAGTATGTCCTAAGATCAATGTAAAATAAGATGGAGGTTATACTTATGCAAAATAATTAATTAAAGAAATTTGTAAGTTGTAGACATCAAGACAATTCCAGCTGAAGTAGAAAAGCAAACTACCTACGCAAATCAACCCTTTGGCAAAAATGTAACAGAAACATAACTATATTATATGAAAACGGAGGGAAAAAATAAAAGTAGAGATCTTTAAGAGCTTAAATTACTGAACAAAAACAACAACGATTTGCAGGTTATTCTGTTGATAAGGAAAAGTCAAATATCACAAATGAACTTAAGAAATCGGACGATGAAAGGTATGAAAAACAAGTGAAGGGCATAGATATAGGCATCAGACGAAACTATAGATGTAAATAAGAAAGCTTCATTACATGAACTGTTGGAAAATATTACAAGTAAAAAAGTGCATTTATAGTTGGATATTTATCCGATATGGATAGATATTTTAGAGAGATCACTGAGAACACTTGATACAATTTAACATTAGGCTAAAGGCTAAAACAAACAAAAGGCATGTCGATCCTCAGCATTATTGCGAATATAGGCGTAATGGCAACAAAATAATGACCCATCCTTAGTTAATGTATTAAAGATATTACAGGAGACGAGAAAAATGTTGGTGGCAACTAAAAAAAAAACCTGCAAGAGTCATCCATAGATGATATTTTACTAGGCATGGAAAATATTGCCAATTACTTATTTGAGTTTTGTTTAAAAAGCAGTGACAGGAATGAATGGTAATAATGACAATGAATTAAGCTAAATTTTAATAAACGTTAGAGACACAATTTTTTGTTGACTGATAATGTCATTTGGCTTATTATGTATTATATGTCATTTTGCTTACACAAGAAAGATATAAAATATGAAAAAAATCGAATAGCCTATTTAAAATGTTTTCTTTCTACGTTAGTGATCCACATGTTTTAAGTTATGTTCACTGGCGATGACACTTCTGACACCATTTTTGTCGATATAGTTTTTCTTTTATTTTGTTATTTTTTGCTTCAAAACTTCTTTTAGATTGTTTAACACCTGCTTGCATCATACGTGTCTTTGAAACTAGCTTCCAGTTGAAATGGTATTTGTAAACATTTATAATCATTAGGTGATTAAGGTTGACAAAAACTATGATTCCATGTTTGTTCCTATGGTCTATAATGTAATTCGGGTAATTACGTTTTGGAATGAGAAAGAAACTCTAAATTAAATACACCAATTTATTTTTTAATTTTGAGTTTCTTTTTCATTCGAATATATATATTGAAATTAAAGTTATAGCCCTCAATGAATGGTATGTTCCACTTCGACAATAGTGTATCTGAAAGAAAGCGTAAAATCTGTATATTAATTGTGCTGCTATTTGGTCTGATAACGGCCAGTAATCTATTCAGCATCACGTTGTTGCCATATATACTGCCCAATATAATTTATTCTTAAAAGGACTCACATCACACTGTGCCCTGTTTCCATTCAAGTATTCAAGTAAATCTCTCAACAGCGTTCAATCGTTTAATGTTTGTGTAAAATATGTAAAACTCGTTAATTGGTTGTTCAGTTTCACAGTTAACTAAAGTACTGAACCGATTTGATTGTAATGTTTATAAGCTTTTGATCTGCTGTTCACATATTTATATCCATATGTCACATTTTCATAATTTAATTAAATCATGAGCTAGAACGCATTTACTCTTCCTTTTGTTTTTCACATATTACGATTCTCAGTTTCCTTTGTGTTGCTGTAACTGTGCTTACTTCGACATAGCCGTTATATAGTTTTGTTCCTACATGTGAAAATCTGGTATAATGTGCAAAGTCTTGGAGCATTTGCATTTAAATATGTCATTGTCTGGTTTTGGTGCGAATACTACACTCTGCAATGAAAAATGTTCGATCAACTCTGTGTTTCTATGAGTAATCTTTCAAGCAACGTTTGGCATCACTTTTTCCATTTGTGCATTGGTTTTGACTTTGCTTCAGCAATAACTCACCTCCATTTAGCTCAAAAATGTATTCTTCGATAGTTCAAAACTGGACTCCTGTGGTTCAATTTCAGACCGTTGGACGCCT